>JAABKJ010004604.1:0-24137 GCA_011634705.1 Andricus grossulariae
TTTCAAAATTTATCTCCCTTTGTTGAGAATTCCACTATTTTGTTTCCACTATTCAAAAGAATGAAAAAAATTTTCAAATTTCTGGGAAATTTTTAACTGATTTTTTGTTTAAAAAACTAAATTTTAGGAGAAAATTGACAATGATTTTAAAACATCCTGAATTATTTCTTAAAAGTTCGAAAAAGAATATGGACGATTTTAAAGCCAAATTTTTCTATTAGCAAGATTACAAAATTGTATAAAAAAATCGATCAACTTTAAAAAAAAATTTAAACTTGTGCGAAGATTCAAAATTATTTTGAATCTTGAAAACATTTTTAAAAAGTTGGAAAAAAGCGTACAATATTGAATATTTGGAAATACAAATTTTGACGCTTCTGAAAGATTTTGAAAGGTTTCACGATATAAAGAAATTTCATGAAATTGCTGGAAAAATTTTCAAAACGCTTTTCAAAAAGTTAAAAAAAAAGTACTTTTTTGAATATTTGTAAAAAGAAATTTTGAAGCTTCTTCAGCATTTAGAAAGGTCTCAGGATAATAAAAAATGTTTAAAAAAATTCATGGGATAATTTAAACTTAGCTTTTATTTTGAAAAATTAATTTCAAAAGATTATTTGAAAAGACTTTAAAACATTTCAAAAGATTTACAAAATTATTCAAGCAGAATCTGAAAGATTTATATGCATTTTTTCCATTTTTCAGAATTTTAAGAAAATTTTTGTGAAAATTCAAATAATTTTCAAAGATATTTAGAAGATTTAAATGTTTTGGAAATATTTGAAAGATAATTTGGGATTTGGAAAGATTTACAACAATTCAAAACAAAATGTACATTTTCGAGGATTTCGAAAAAAATTGCGAAGCTCTTTAAGAAGTTTGAAAGGCTTTAAGAAAATGAAAAACCTTCCTTGAGATTCGTGAGAAAATTTGTAATGACTTTTTATTTTGAAAAATTAATTCCTAAAGAAAATTTTGAAAAGTTTCAAAACATTTCAAAAGATTTGTACAAATGTCGAAAAACATCTGTCTAAAAAAAGAAGCTTTTTAAGAATTTAAAAATGTTTCAAGAGAATGAAAATATTTCCTAAAATTCCTGGAAAAATTTAAACTGATTTTTCATCTGAAAAAAAATTCTAAGAGAAAATTACCAAAGATTTAAAAACATTCAAAATTGTTCCCTAAAATTTAAAAAAGAGAAATGGACGATTTTGAAAAATTTATACTGTTCTTTTATTTTGAAAAATAAATTATAAGAGAGAATTGACAAACACCTCAAAATATTTTGAATTTATTCTTAAAATTTTGAAAACAATTATGGGCGACTTTAAAGCTAAATTTTTCGATTAGCAAGATAACAAAGTTTTATAAAAAGTGCATTTCCTGATAATAAAAAAGAAACCTATAATTCATAAAATAATTTAAACGGATTTTTTATCTTGAGAAATTAATTTTAAGAGAATATTTAAAAAGAATTTTAAAATATTGTAAAAGATTTTCAAAATTATTAAAACAGAATCTGGAAGACATGAAGGCAATTTTTTTCAATTTTTCAGAATTTTAAGACAATTTTTGCAAGAATTGTAACATTTTGAAAAAATATTTGAAATGCTTAAAGGTTTTAGAAATTGCTGAAGAATCATTTAAAATTTGAAAAGATTTCCACAAATTTTAAGAAGTTCGAAAGGTTGCCAGAAATTAAAAAACTTTTTTTAAGATTCCTATAAAAATTTTTTATGACTTTTTATTTTGAAAAATAAATTTTTAAAGAGAATTTCAAAATATTTCAAACATTTCAAAAGATTTTTATAAATGTCAAAAAAAATCTGGAAGATTCAAGAGCAATTTTTTCAATCTTAAAAGATTTTTCAAAATTTTAGGAATAATTCGAGACATTTTAAAAGATTTTTTTCTAAAAGTCCTAAATATCTTTCAAATTGACTCGAATTTTTCCTAAATTGTTTCACACTCCCGAAAAATAAAAAATCACAGTTTTTCGACGTATCTGGAAGATTAAAAAAAAATTTTGAATTTTCTCAAGAATCTTGAAAAAATCATATATTTATTTACCTTTAAAAACAAATGAACAAATGAACTTAAAAAATAAATGTTTGAAAGAGATTTTTATTTTGTATTTTGAATTATTTATCCCCCAAAAATAATAATTTGGGCGAATTTTTTTTTCTTTTATGACTAAAAAATCTTTTTTAAGATAAAATTTAAACTATTTTGTTGCAAATTCTTTTTTTTTCCATTGAAAATTAATCTATTCGTGTTTCCTAATTAAAAATGCAACTGATTTAGAATTAATTTGAAAAAAAATTTTTTTAAAGGTTTCACGATAATAAAAAATATTTCTCGTAATTCACGGGATAATTTAAACTAATTGTTTATTCAAAAAAATTAATTTTAAGACAATATTTAAAAAAAAATTAACATTTCAGAAGATTTCCATGGATCTGGAAGAATTCAAAGAATTTTAAGAGAGATTTAGAAGGTTCAAAAGTTTTGAAAATGAATAAAAAATGATTTTAAGTTTAAAAATATTTTTAACATTTTTAAACAAAATGTCAATTTTTGAAGATTTCGAAAAAAATGTCGAAGCTTTTTAAAAAGTTTGAGAGGTTTCAAGAAAGTTTACAAATTTCTTGATATTCCTGCGAAAATGTTGAATTATTTTTTATTTTGAAAAACTAATTTTTAAAGGAAATTTGAAAAAGTTTCAAAATATTTCAAAATAGTATTATAATTTCTAAATATGTCTACAAATTTATGAAATATTTGGGAGAGTTGAAGGCAATTTTATTAATTTTCAAAGATTTTTCAAAATTGTAGGAAAATGTCAAACTTCTAAAAGTGCTAAATATCTTTCAAACTGACTCGAATTTTTCCTAAAAATTTTCAAAATCCTGAAGAATAAAAAATCATACATTATTGACATGTCTAGAAGCTTGAAAAAAATTTGAATTTCCTTAATAATCTTAGGAAAATTATTTGTTTATTCAACTTTAACAACAAATGAGTGAATAAACCTAAAAAATAAATTTTTGGCAGGGATTTTTATCTTGTATTTTTAATTATTTATAAAAAAAATGATTTTAGTGAATTTTTTTTTCTTTTCCGACTGAAAAATCGTTTTTTTTGTTGTTAAAAATTGAACTATTTGGTTCGAAATTCGTCTTTTTGGATTGAAAATAATTCTGTTTTTTTTTTTAAGAATCCATTATTTTGTTGAAAATTTGTGTTTCCTGGTAAAAAATTCAACTGATTAAAAAGTAATCTTTTTTGTTTGTAGATTCATCAAATTTGTTTAAAAAAATTTTGTTTACTAAACATTCATAATTTTTGTCAAACATTCCTCTGTTTGATTGACAATGTTATTATTCCATTGAAAATTCATATTTTTTGATAGAAAATTCATCTATTTCATTAAAAGTTCATATTTTCATGGCAAAAAATTGAACTATTTTGTAGGAAATTTGCCTCTTTTTTAAAAAACTCTATCTTTGTTTGGTTTAAACTGAAACTGGTGACTGATAAAAATTATTATTCTTTTTGTTGGCATTCAGCTATTTTGATAAAAATTTGTCTGTTAAATTAACAGAGAAAAAAATTGATTTTCAACCAAACTATTGCATTTTTAAAATATTTGAATTTTTTACTAAAAAAGATTATTTTTCAACCAAATAACAAATTTGTTAAATTTGTAAGCTAAGAAATGAACTTTTAAATAAAATAAAGCATTTACAAGCATCTATGAAAAACATTGTCGACGAAGAATGAAATAGTTGAATTTTCACTTGAAAAAATTAATTTTCAACCAAAAACGAAACAAATTTTCAACAAAATAGTTAAATTTTCAACCAAGGAGACGAAATTCCAACAAAGTAGTTTAACTTTCCACCACTCATTTTATTTTTAACCAAAAAGATGTATTTTCAACTAAAATAATAAATATTTAACGGGAATATTTGAATTTTCAACCAAAAAGTTGAATTTTCAATCAAATAGTTGAATTTTGAACTAAAAAAGATAAATTTTAAACCAAAAATGGATTAGTTAAATTACCAGTGAAAAAATTGATTTTCAACCAAACTGATGAATTTTCAAAATAATTGAATTTTTTACCAAAAAAGAGATGATTTTTCAATCGAATAACAAATTTGTTAAATTTGTAAGCAAAGAAATGAACTTCTACCTGAAATAATGCATCTACAAGCATCTATAAAAAACGAAGAATGGAATAGTTAAATTTTTAGTTAAAAAAAATTAATTTTCACTGAAGAAACTAATTTTCAACCAAAGAAATGAAATTTCAACTAAAAGATTAATTTTCTACTTGAGAAGACAAATTTTCAACAAAATACATGAATTTTCAACCAAAACGGTTAATTTTCTACCAAAAAAAATTTTTTTTCAACAAAATAGATGAATTTTTAACTAAAAAAAATACATTTCCAACAAAGAATAGAATGGTTTAATTTTCAGTTAGAGAAATAAGTTTTTAAGCAAATAAAATAATTTTTCAACAAAATAGTCTAATTTTCCATAAAAAACTAATTTCGTTTCAATTTTAATTTTCAGTTAGAACAATAAGGTTTCACGTAAATAATGTAAATTTTTAACGAGAAAGTTGTTCAGTTAAAATGATAAATTTTCAATCATGAAAGAGGGAACATTTCACAAAATAGTCAAATTTTTCGACCAAGCTGATAAATCTTTGATAAAAAAGAAATATTAAATTTAAATAAATTAAAATTTGTATTTTCAATAGAATAGATTAGTTTTATGTTAGATAAGTACAATTTCACTGAATAAAATTAATTTTCAACCAAAGAAATTAAATTTTAAGCAAAAAGATTAATTTTCTACCAAAGAAGAATATTTTTCAACAAAAAATTAGATTTTAAGCAAAAAGGTTAATTTTGTACCAAAAAAGAAATTTTTTTTCAACAAAACAGATGAATTTTCAACTAACAATAATTAAGTTTTAACAAAGAATAAAATAGCTTAATTTTTAGTTTGCGAAATAATTTTTTAAGCAAATAAAATAAATTTTCAACCATGGTAATGAATTTTCTACCAAAAAGATGAAATTTCTACCAACAAAAAATTTCGACAGAAAATTAAGTTAAAGTTTTAATCTAAAAAAATAATTAATTATAAAAAAACTAACTTCTAACCAAAGAAATTATTTTCGAACCAAGAAGATTAGTATTCTTCGACAAAATACAACGTTTCAAGAAAATACAGAAATTTCAGTTAAAAAAATTAATTAAAAAAAAAAAAAAATTATTTTCGAGCGAAAGAAATGGATTTTGAACCTTACAGGAAGAAATTTTGGGGGTAGCGTTTGAAAAATTAAAAAAGTCAAATTTTTTTGGACACCCTAGCGACCTTATTGTGCGAGTCAACTATTGAACGACAAAAGCGTTCCGAGCAGGGAATAAATTTTCACCTGCTGTAGCCAGTGTCGCGTTGCTCCTATTTCAACTGCATTGCGTATATAATCTATATAGATCTTCGCGAGGTATTTTCATTTTATCGGGATCCCCATACCGTTGGATTTTTTCCCGACAATATTCTCCCACTTTCAACTTTCTTCTTTTCTTTTTCTTGGAATCCTCCCATTCCCATCCTTTTTCTGTGACTTTTTCACTCATCTTCAAATCTCCCCCTCCTAGAGTTCCCCTCCTTTAGTTTGCTTCCCCGACCCAAAAAATATTTCTCCTCCGTTCACTTTCTCCACTTCTCCGACCTCTACCTTCCCTCTCCTTACTTCACACACTGACTCTCGTCTCACTTTCCTATTACTTTCTCTACCCTCTCTCACTTTCTCTGCCCTCTCTCACTTCCGCATATTTTTCCGCTCCTACTCTCCGCACTTTCCCTCTCCACAATTTTTCTACTGCTCCTCATCTCGCTTGTCCTGAATTCCCTGAATACCCCTACCTCTGTAACCTATACATACCTTCTTCACACTTTTCCTTATAATGTCTGTTACTTCTGCACCTTAGTATCACTCCATCAATTTATCGCCCCCTACTTCTCGACACCACACTCCCGCCTCACTATCTCATCACTTTCTTTACCACCTCTCACTTCTCTATTCTTTCTGGCTCCGTCTTTTCTGCACTACATACTCCCTCACGTCAGTTCCAATATTTCTCCTACATTCACTTTCCCTACTTCTCCGACCTCTACGTTCCCTCTCTTTACTTCCAACACTAAGTGTCGCCTCACTTTCCTCTCACTTTCTCTACCCTCTCTCACTTGCTCACCCTCTTTCACCATACTCTCCGCATTCTCTCTCTTCTCATCTGCTGCTCCTTATCTCACTTCCCCTAAATTCTCCTACTTCTGCCACATTTACATTCCTTCTTCTCACTTTTCCTTCTACTGTTACTTCTGCTCTTTAGGATCACTCTATTAATTCATCAACCCCTACTTATCCACACCACACTCTCGCCTCACTTTCACATCACTTTCTCTACCCCTCTCACTTCCCGATTCTTTCTGAGCCCCGTATTTTCGGTACTACATGTTCCCTCACTTCACTTCAAATATTTTCCCTCTATTCACTTTCCCTACTTCTCCAACCTCTGAGTTTCCTCTTTCTACTTCTTACACCAACTCTTGGCTCACTTTCCTCTCACTTTCTCTACTCTCTCTCACTTGATCACCCTTTCTCACCCTACTCTTGGCATTTTCCCTCTCTTAGCTGTCCTACTGCTCCTTATCTCACTTCCCCTAGATTCTCCTACGTCTGCCACCTATACATTCCTTCTTCTAACTTTTTCTACTACTGTAACTTCTGCTCCTTAGGATTACTTCACTAATTCATCGCCCCCTACTTCTCCACACCACACTCTCGCCTTACTACCTCATCGCTTTCTCTACCCCCTCTTATTTCCATATTCTTTCTGGCACCGTCTTTTCTCTACAACATATTCCCTCACCTCAGTTCAAATATTTCCCCTCTATTCACTTTTCCTACTTTTCCGACCTATACGTTCCCTCTCCTTCCTTCTCACACTAACTCTCGCCTCACTTTCCTCTCAGTTTCTTCACCCTCTTTCACTTGCTCACCCTTTCTCACCCTACTCTCCGCATTTTCCCTCTCCACAGCTGTCCTACTGCTCCTTATCTCACTTCCCTTAAATTCTCCGACTTCTGCGACCTATACATCCCTTCTTCTCACTTCTTCTACTAATGTATGTTGCTTCTGCTCTCTAGTATCTCTCCATTAATTCATCGCCCCTTAATTCTCCACACCACACTCTCGCCTCACTACCTCATCACTTTCTCTACCCCCTCTCACTTCTCTATTCTTTCTGGCCCCGTCTTTTCTGAAGTGCATATTCCCTAACCTCACTTCAAATATTTCCCCTCTATTTACTTTCCCTAAGTCTCTGTCCTCTACGTTCCCTCTCTTCACTTCCCACACCAACTCTCGCCTCACTTTCCTTTTACTTTCTCTACCCTCTCTCACTTCCGCACCCTTCCTCATACTCTCCGCATTTTCTCTCTCCTCATCTGCTGCTCCTTATCTCACTTCCCCTAAATTCTCCTACTTCTGCCACCTATACATTCCTTCTTCTCACTTCTCCTACTAATTTCTGTTACTTCTGCTCCCTAGTATCGCTCCATTAATTAATCGCCCCCTACATCTCCACACCACACTCTCGCCTAACTTCCCCCTCACTTTTTCTATCTTCTCTCACTTCTCCATCCTTTCTCGCCCCGTCTTTACTTTACTACATCTTCCTTCACTTCACTTAATTTACCTACTCTTTTCACTTCCTCCTAACAATGTACGTACTGCTCCTCATCTCAATATCCGCAACTTCCCCAACTTCCCCACCTTTCTTACTTCCTCTAACTAATCTCCGCTTACTTCCCCTTCCCCTAAAATCATTTCCATCACTTCCCCTACTACCCTTCTCATCACTTCCCCCACTACCCTTTTCATCACTTCCCCTACTTCCCCATCTCTCATTTCCCCTCCTTACACTTCCCTTACATGTCGATCCATGTGTGGTCCGTTTTCAAGCCTGTTTAAAAAATTTTATTCAAGAAATATTATCAAAAATAAATAAGAAATACATATTTGAGTAAAAAGCTTATAAAATACGTAAAAGTCTTGGAAAATTATTTAAAATCATAAACATTTGAAGGGCTTTAGGGAGGGCCATACAATAATTCCCCTTCCCCTCCACTCTCAGGGGGGAGGTTATTAATACATTTAAAGTTATTTTTTCGCTTGAAGCGTTTATTATAAATTATATAAATTTATTATTTATGAATGTTAGAAACATAATTAACCATTTTTTTATAGAAACCATGTTTTTATATTTATAAGCTGCGTCTTGTATATTTTTTACGCAATTTTAAGTTAGAAACATTAAAAATTGAAATACTGCAATTTTTTTTTAATTGAACACTTTTTAAATTAGAATTTAAATTATTTTAATGTGAAGTCGTTGTAAATGAATAAATTTTCAACTTTACATTTACATTTTTCGGAATCTTCACAAATTTTCAATTATTCTTGAAAAATTTTCAACACTTCTCAATATCTCTTAAACTTATTCCAATTTTTTCCAAATTTATAACTGTTTCATTTTTATTTATTTATCAAAATTTGCATTCGTTTTGAAATATTCTGTTTTAATTGATCGTTGAAAATAAAAATCATTTAAATATTCCCCTGAATATTAAGACAATATTTGTATTATCTTAAAACTTTCTAAATCCTGCAAAGCCTCAACATTTTATTTGAGAACATCTAAACATCTCAACTTACTCGATTTTTTTTATAAATAAATACATTTTCATTTGATATTTACACATAAAAATTCAACATTTTCACTTGAAAATAATTTTTTTTTCAATTAGAACAATTAAAATTAACATTGTAATGTTCAAAGTTTAAGTTTAGCTCTCCAAAATTTTAACGATTCAGAGACTTTTGTTCCAAACTATTCAGTTTCAAATTGTTTGTTCTTGAATATTTTATTTATAATTGTTAATTTAAAATCAAGAGTCAAGCATTGCTGAATATTAAAAAAAAAATCTTTTTTTTCAATCAGAAATTTTCAAATTGAAGTCGTTAAGAATGATATATTTCAGACTGAAACAACAGATAGTTTATAAAGTTTCAAGCGGAAGTTTACATTTGATTAACTACTAAGGTTTCCGAATTGAAACATTTTAATTTTCAACATAAAAATCATTAAATTGTTTAATGTTATTAGATTCAGAATCGCCCTGTAAAATCAATCGATTATTGTTAAATTTCGAATACAAGAACTGCAGTTCAATTTTAACCCATTGTCAATCATCATTACCCTTGAGCACCAGCAGGAGACCTGAGCCTACCACTTTTCCTAAGCGACAAAAATTATTATTTGACCTAAATTTTAAAGAGATTTGAAAACTTTTTTATATTCAAAAAACTCTTTTTGAACCACCGTAATAATAAACTTCGGATAAGTTAAAATAAAAGTATCTACATACTTTTAAGCGCAAGAATTTTAATTTCGTTTATTTAATTTTTTTAAGTGAAAATTGAACTATTAAGTTTGATAATTGATCGTTTTTAGTTTAAAATTAAAATATTCATCTCTTTGCTCGAAAATTAAACAGCTTGTTTACAATTGTTTCTCTCCCTTAACGACTGAAAAATCTTTTTAAGTTGAAAATTAAACTAATGCCGAAAAGTAGTTTTTTTTCGGTTAAATTCAACTGTTTCTGATTGAATTTTTTTTTTTTTGGTTGGGATAACAACTACTAAATTTTTTGTTTCGAATTCATCTTTTTTGAAATACAAATTTAATTTTGTCAGTTGAAAGTTAAACTATTTTTTTAAACATTACTTTTTGTTGGTTCAAGATTCATCATTTCAATTAAAAATTCATCTCTTTAGCTAAACATAATAACAAATTAAAAATTTAATTATAAAATTTCAGGTTGAAAAATTACCATTTTTAGTTGAAAATTAAACTATTCCAGTCGATGGTTCATCATTCTAGTTGAAAATTTATAAGCTTGGTTGAAAATTAATTTTTCTAATCGGAATTCAAAACTGAAAAAATGAATTTTTATGTTGACATCTGATTTTCTTTTAAATTAAATATTTCGTTGAAAATGCATGTATTTTGTTGAAAAATCGTCTTTTTTGGTAGAAAATTAATTTTTTTATATGAAAATTCAAAAGGATTCATAGAATATTCAGGGATTTCTTAGGATATCAAATATTTAAAGATGATTAAATATTAAATAAATTAAAAATTCATCAAAAATGTTGAGTTTCTAAGTACATTTTAAGTAAACAACATTTTTTTCAACAAAAAAAAAACGAATTTTCAACCAAATTTGTTGACCAAAACATTCTTAAACAAAGAAATAAACATTTAACTAAAATGAAACATCAATCATCAATAAAAAAATAAATTTTCAACGAAATAGTGAAATTTTCAAATTAATCTTTAAGTTTCAAAATTAACCTTCTGGTTTGAAACTTTATCTTGTTGGTTGAAAATTCATCTATTTCAGTTAAAGATTCATAATTTTAGTTTAAAATTTGTTGTTGTCTTCTGGAAAATTAATTTATTACTTGAAAATTTAACTATTCCATTTTTGGTTCAAAACTGACATTTTCTAGTTCAAAATTCAACTATTTGGTTGAGAATTCGTGTATTTTTTCGAAAAATCGTCTTTTTTGGTAAAAAATTAATTTTTTCGAAAAATCGTCTTTTTTGGTAAAAAATTAATTTTTTCTTATAAAAATTAATTTTTTTGTTTGGGAATTCATCTTTTTGGTTAAAAATTCAAGTATTCCAGTTAAAAATGTATAATTTTAGTTGAAAATTCAACTTCATTATTGAAAATACAACTACTTGGTTGAAAGATAAACTCTTCTGTTAAAAATACATCTATTCGACTTAAAATTTATCTACTCCACTTGAAGATTCATCTATTCCAGTAAAAGACTCATCGTTTTATTAAAAAATTTATCTCTTTGGCTGAAAATTTGTTTGTCTTTTATTGTAGGAAATTTTTTCGTTGGAAATTAATTTTGTTAACTAAAAATCAAACCAATTGGTTGAAAATTTGTCTTTTTTAGTTGAAAATTCATCTCTTTTCTTGAAAAAAACGTATTTTTTGGTAGAAAATTAATCCTTATGTTTCAAAATTAACCTTCTTGTTCGAAACTTTATCTTTTGGATGAAAATGTAAGTATTTCACTGATGTATTCATCATTTTAGTTGAAATTTCATTTTTTAGATTGAAGACAAAAACTACTTGGTTGAAAGTTATTCTTTTGCTAAAATGAATTACTTTTCATCATAATTCATCTATTTCAGTTAAAGATTCATCATTTTAGTTTAAAATTTTTTGTTTCGTTCTGGAAAATCAATTTATTAACTGAAAATTTAACTGTTCCATTTTTGGTTGAAAACTGATATCTTTTATTTCAAAATTCAACTATTTGGTTGAGAAATCATGTATTTTGTTGAAAAATCGTCTTTTTTGGTAGAAATTTAATCTTTTTGGTTCCACATTCAACTATTTGTTTAACAATTCAGATATATTATTAAAAATGGAATATTTTTACAATGAACTTCAGGAATTTGAAACGGTTCGAATTGAATTTAATATAGGACCCACATTAATTTGACCTAAATATGCACTGAATTTTAAGCATAATAAGATAAAATGGAAATTTCTTTGAATTCTTATTTGAATTCATAAATTAATGTATTTTAATAAAATTCTCTTCATTGTAAAATAATTTTTTTAATTTACTGGAAATGACCGCTTAAAATAGTAACCAGCAATACATTGACCAATTCATTTAGTAGTAGCATTACCAGTTCCTTTAGTAGATATAGTTACTAATTCATTTAGTCAGTTATTCTTACTCATTGTTCCTACCCGTTGTCAAAGATACGTAATTTTCCCGACTATCTACTGTTTCTTTAAATTAAAAGATTAGTTCAATTTCAACCAAGTAGTTAAATTTTCAACAAACCAAGATTAATTCTAAAAAAAATTTATATTTTCAACAAAGTAGTTGAATTTTCAAACAAAAAAAGATTAATTTTCTACCACAAGAGATGAATTTTCAGATCAAAAAGCCGAATTTTTAACCAAGAAAGATTTTTCCCTCAATAGAGAAACAAATTTATCCAAAATATTGAATTTTCAATAGAAAAAGATGAACTTTCAACAAAACAGTTGAATTTCCAGCCAAAAGGATGAATTTCAACCAAGAAGATTATTTTTCCACCAAAAAAGATAAATCCTCAACAAAATACAAAAAATTGTTGTTGAATAGTTGAAGTTTCAACCAAAAAGATTATATTTATACCATAAAAGACGAATTTTCAACAAATTACATAATCTTTAACTAAATAGTTTGAACTTCCAAATTTTACTTGATTAATGTATAGTTTATACACTACCGGTCAAAATTGTGCATCCACCTATTTTTTTATGATTTATTAAGCTATTCTAATTTTAATTTTATTAGAGTAAACATTTTCTCCATTTAAAAGGTTGAAAACTCTCAAAATTAGATACAAAATGAGCCCAAGATGAAGCCAAATTGATAATTTATTAAGAAGATATTACAGGAAGTTAAATTTTAATGTAAAAAGTTTTCTTTTTGATGGGAAAAATATTTTTGTAACATATAAAATAACATTTTTGTATAATATATAATCTCTTGCGATACGCGGGAAATATAACTTTAGAATGAAACCCAGAACATTAAAAAATATTTACTCCATTTTTGTAATATCACTTAAAAAATAGACAAATTGACTTCATCCGTAGCTCATTTTTTACAGAATTTTGATAGCT
Source organism: Andricus grossulariae (assembly GCA_011634705.1). Classification (NCBI taxonomy): domain Eukaryota; kingdom Metazoa; phylum Arthropoda; class Insecta; order Hymenoptera; family Cynipidae; genus Andricus; species Andricus grossulariae. The sequence goes on from JAABKJ010004604.1 coordinate 12,868, forward strand.
GTTAATCTTTCAGAAATACAAAAGCTTAGCTCTGATATAATTAAAATTCAGAGAAGTTAATTTTAATCATCAAAAAAGAGGTGAACAAAAATTCTGACCGGCAGTGTATTTTTATCGTTTTAAAAAATTTTCAACTAAATAGTTCAATTTTGAAACTGAAAAAGATCAATTTTCAACAAAAGATTTAGTTAAATTTTCATTAAGGAGAATTCATTTTCAACAAAAAAGTTAAATTGCAACCAATCAGTTCAATATTAAACAAAATAGTTAAATTTTCAGTTAAAAATCAATTTTTAACACATAAAAAAATGATTTTTCAAATAAAATTATGAATCTTAAACAAAAAGAATGAACTTTTGAGAAAAAAGTTCAATTTTTAACCAAGGAGTTGAATTTTCAAACTATAAAGAAGAATTTTGAACAAAATATCTAATAGATGATATTTCTAGTTTCAAGAATAACAACATATTAATTTGGTATGTAAAACCCGTTTTATTCAACCAATAAAGACGAATTTGAAAAAAATACTTGATCAACTAAAGCAGATCAGTTTCCAACTAAACAGTTGCATTTTTAACGAATGAAAATTCTTTTCTAACAAAAATACGAATTTCGACGTTTTGTATAAATTGTTTTCAATTTTTTGACTGAAATATTTGCCTTGGTTGAAAATTCGTCCTTTTTTTTAAATGCATGTGTGATCGTAGAAATTTCATACTCTTTTGAATAAAAATGTGACTTTTTAGTAAAAAATTGATCTGTTTTTGTTGTGGATTCTACTATTTTGTTAAAAATTCGTCTTCCTAATATTAATCTTTCACGTGAAAAATTCAACTTCTTAGCTGCAAATTCATTTCTTTGGTTGAGCATTTATATATTTTGTTGAAAATTCCTTTTTTATAGATGAAATATAATTTTTTTAACTGAGAATATAACTATTTTATTTTGTTTGAAAATGTATCTTTTTTAGTTGAAAATTCATCTTTTTCATCGAGAATTCAACTATTTGGTTAAGAATTCATTTTTTTGTTGTTCAAAGATTCATCATTTTAGTTGAAAATCCACTTCTTTCGTTGAAAATTCAACTGTTTTCTTGAAAATTCGTTTTTATGATTAAAGATAATTTTTAAACTGAAAATATAACTATTCTATGTTTAACTGAAAATGTACCTTTTTCAGTTGAAAATTCATGTATTTTCTGGAAAATTCGACCTTATTGATAGACAATTAATCTTCTGGATTAAAATTCATATTGTTTATTGAAAATTTACCTGTTTGGTAAAAAATTCATTTTCTTTGATTGAAGATACATCATTTTAGCTGAAAATTCATTTCTTTAGTTAAAAATTTAACTATTTTGTTGAAAATTCCTTTTTATGATTACAGATGATCTTTTATCAGAAAATATAACTATTCTCTGTTTGGTTGAAAATGAATCTTGTTCAGTTGGAAATATATGTATTTTTTGGAAATTCGTCTTTATTTATAGAAAATTAATCTTCTGGGTTAAAAATTCATCTTTTTGATTGAAAATTTAACTATTAGGTAAAAAAATCATTTTTTTGGTTAAAGATTCATTATGTTAGTTAAAAAATTATTTATTTAGTTAAAAATTTAACTATGTTGTTGAAAATTCGTTTTTATGATTAAAGCTAATTTTTTAACTGAAAATATAGCTATTCTATGTTTGGTTGAAAATTTATCTTTTTCAGTTGAAAATTCGTCTTTCTTGATAGAAAATTAATCATTTGGGTTAAAAATGCATCTTTTTCGTTGAAAATTTGACTATTTGGTAAAAAATTAATTTTCTTTGGTTGAAGATTCATCATCTTAGTTAAAAATTCATTTGTTTGGTTAAAAATTTAACTATTTTTTTTAAAATTCTTTTTTATGATTAAAGCTAATTTTTTGTCTGAAAATATAACTATTCTCTGTTTGGTTGAAAATACATCTTTTTCAGTTGAAAATGTATGTATTTTCTTAAAAACTCGTCTTTATTTATAGAAAATTAATCTTCGGGGTTAAAGATTCACCTTTTTTATTGAAAATTTTACTATTTGGTACAACATTCATTTTGTTTGGTTGAAGCTTCATCATCTTCTGTTAAAAATTCATTTATTTGGTTAAAAATTTAACTATTTTGTTGAAAATTCGTTTTTATGATTGAAGATAATTTTTTATCTGAAAATATGACTATTCTCTGTTTGGTTGAAAATGTATCTTGTCAGTTAAAAATTTAGGTATTTTCTTGGAAATTCGTCTTCATTTGTATAAAATTAATCTTCTGGGTTAAAAATTCATCTTTTTTATTGAAAATGTCACTATTTGGTAAAACATTCATTTTTTTTTATTGAAGATTCATTATCTTAGTTAAAAATTCATTTCTTTGGTTAAAAATTTAACTATTTTGTTGAAAATTCGTTTTTATGATTGAAGATCATTTTTTATCTGAAAATATAACTATTCTGTTTGGTTGAAAATGTATGTATTTTCTTAAAAACTCGTCTTTATTTATAGAAAATTAATATTCGGGGTTAAAGATTCACCTTTTTTATTGAAAATTTCACTATTTGGTAAAACATTCATTTTGTTTGTTCGAAGATTCATCATCTTAGTTAAAAATTCATTTATTTGGTCAAAAATTTAACTATTTTGTTAAAAATTCGTTTTTATGATTAAAGATAATTTTTTATCTTAAAATATAACTGTTCTCTGTTTGGTTGAAAATGTATCTTTTTCAGATGAAAATTTATGTATTTTCATGAAAACTCGTCTTTATTTATAGAAAATTAATCTTCTGGGTTGAAAAATCATCTTTTTTCGAAAATTTAACTATTCGATAAGCAATTTTGTTTTAAGATTCACCATTTTAGTTAAGAATTCATTACATTGCTAAAAAATTTAATTATTTTGTTGAAAATTCAAGTTTTTTGTTAAAAATTCATCTTTTTTGGTAGAAAATTAATCTTCATTAATGTTCTTGGTTGAAAATTCATCTTTTTGGTCACAAGTTCATGCTTTTGGTTCAAAATTGAGATATTTAATTGAAATGTTTTTTATTACAAATTTTTTTTTCCAACTGAAGATTTACCTATTCCATTTTTTGTTGATTATCTATATTTGTGGTTAAAACTTTATTGTTAACATTGTTAAATACAGCACATTTTCAAAGATAAATCTATGGGCAATGCATAAAAAAATAGTTCAATATGTCATTTTTTATTTAAGAATGGTTAGTTGAAATTTTTTTCTGCTTTAGAAAATAATTCTGATTCAATCGTTGACAGCTTATTTGGTTCTTTAAAACACTACCTGCAATGTAGGTAGTTATATATTACTTTATTAGTTAATAACCCAGTTTTTCATGAAATTTTAACTATGACTTAATAAGAACCATTGAAATAGAATTCTAAATAATATTTAAAAGAAAAAATAGGCTATCAGTGATAAGTATATTGAATCAAAATTACGATATACTACTAAAATTGAAAGAAAAACGTACAGGATCTCAAATAACAAATGTTAAGTAAAAAATTAGAGACACGAGAATTTTTTGCTGAACCGCAATTTTGTCAATTTCATAAACTATTCTAAAGATTATTCATTTTTAAGGTAGGATAACTATGTATCAAAAATCCTTATTGACGCTTCCAAATTGTGTTGATGATAGTTGAATAAAAATTTGTTTCTGAATTTGACATTAATGAGTGATATATAATATAAGAATAAACGTCAATGATTAGCGAAAAATGTTTCCATAATAATTTTGTGTCAGGATTCACAATCGTTTATTTCACCGAAACGTAAATGACGGGAAGGGGATGGCTCGGAATCGGGATTATCGGCAGAGTGTGAGAGAAGGCGATAATTTATTGGGTATTCGAAGTGATCGCCGAACCAGATATAGCAACCGATAATCCAGGCGAAATTGCTTGTAGGTTAGTACTTGTACCGATAAATCAGAAACGACGAAATCATCCGTCGTAAAGAAGGGAGAAGCCTCAGCTTTCTCATCGAATACAATTATTCCTCACACTATCTGGGACATAAGGATTATGGTCCGTGTTAAGACAAGAATCAAGGCTTTCGATAAGAATAATTACAGATGCACGGGACGTTTAATTTGTCAAGAGAAAGAGTAACGGAATTTTAATGAAGCAATTACTGAACAAAGTACTTACACTTTTGTACGCTATCTTTTATATCGCAGAGATCTAATTCCGTCCTCTTTTTTACCTATAATCCCCCTTTTTCCCTTAAATTTGGAAAACACCCTAAAAACCTGAAATCGAGAATTTTCAACCCACTTTGCCTCCTTCTCCCTTTTTTACAAAGTTTCAATTCATTTTTTAGGAGTCATAAACAGAATGTCAAGACATTAGACACCAAGACGCTTCGAAAGGGATTCTTTTTTATGATAACAATTGCAAAGATTTCCTAAACGATTTATTTACTAATTTTGTAGATATGAAGGATATTGTAGAAAGTAAAGAAATCGCTGTCGATTCTATCGAGAAACTATACCCGAAAGGTAAATAAATGTTGTAGTTGCAAATCAAACATCTTTATGGATCTTTATGCTTCACAGGCCAAAATGCTCTAAAAATAGTGGAAATAAGGATATTTTTTAAAGAAAATAAAGAAATATGTTATTTTGCATCAAGTTAATGTTGGTATTAATATTAAATTAAAATTGGAACGCGTCAACTTCCTAATATTTCAAGTGAAATTTTTTGTTTTTTCAAGCATATAGATCAATTTTGAACCAAAAAGGTTCATTTTCTACCAGAAAAGATAAATTCTCGACGCAAAATGTAGTACTTGATGTTTAAACAAAAAGATAAACATTTTCTAAAAAAGCTAATCTTCAACTAAATATTTTAATGTTCAGCCAAATAGTTGAATTTTCTACCAATTTTCTACAAAACCGATTAATTTCCAACCCAAAAATGTTAATTTAAAAAAATGTTTATTTTCAACCAAAAAGTTAATTTTTAACAATATAGTTAAATTTTCACAAAACAGATGAATCTTCAACAAAGTAAGAGTTTGCATTCAAGAAAGAAAAAATTTTCAACGAAAGTGTTGAGTTTTTAAGCCAAAATACACATTTTTCTGGGAAACAGTTGAATTTTCAACGAATAACATGAATTTCTTACCGAATTGTTATATTTTTAAGCCAAAAAGACAAAACAGTTCAAGTTTCAGCCCAATTATGTGAATTTTCAACAAACAACCCAGAAATTTTTAACAATATATTCAAATTTTTATCTAAATAGATTAATTTTCAACCAAGAAAGATTTTTCAGTCAAGAAAGGAAAAAATTTTCAACCTCATTGTTGAATTTTCAAATGAAAACGACGAGTTTCCTACAAAACAGATAAATTTTCAACACGAAAATATGAATTATAAACTGCTTAGTTAATATTCAACTAAATATTTGAATTTTTCAATAAAATAATTAACTTTTCAGCCCAATGATAACATTTTAAACAAAAAAATATGAATTCTCCACAAAAAATGTTATAGTTCATATATTAACCAAAACAATTTTATTTTAAATGCAAAACAGTTAAATTTAACAAAAAGACGAATTTTCAAGAAAATAGGTACATTTGCAAACAATGAAATGAATTTTCAGATAAAATAATGATTCTTAAAAAAATGAATTTTTAACGAAGTAGTTCAACGTTGAATGAGCAGTTGAATCATCAACAAAAGCAGATAAGTTTCAACCAAACAGTTGCGTTTTTAAGTAAAAAATATGAAATTTATACCAAAAGAGATGAATTTTCAACTAAAAATACGAATTTTCAAATAAACAGGATTTTATAGGCAAGAAGGTAAAAAATTGCAACCAAGTTATTGAATTGTCAAACAAAAAAGTCCAATTTGTCACAAAGAAGTTGAATTTTTGACCCAAAAAGATGAATTTTCCACCAAACAGTTGAATTTTCAATCCAAAGGAGTGTCTTATCAAGAATATTGTTGAATTTTCAACCAAATAATAAAACTGCTGAACGAAAATATGAATTATTAATGAAAAACGTTATAGTTTATATTTGAACCACAAAAAATTGATTTTAAATAAGAAACAGTTCATTGTAGTACAGTTTTCTTTCTCTTTCATGGAAGAGAATCTAACGAAATCTAATTTTAACAAAACAGATTAATTCAAACAAAAAATACGAATTTTCAACTAAAATTATGAATTTTCACAAAAAAAGCATTTGTAACAGGGTTCAGCTTTGAACGAAGTAGTTACATTTTCAACCGAAAAAAGATAAATTCTTATAAAAAAATGTGGTAGTTAATATCTCAACTTGAAAATATTTCAGTTTTTTATGAAAAACAGTTGAATTTATATAAAAGGCGAATCTTCAATAAAATAGTTGAATCGTCAACCAAAACAGATTAATTTTCAGCCAAACAGTCGCATTGTTTACTAAAAAAGATAAAATTTGTATCAAAAGAGATGGATTTGTGAAACCGAAAAGACAAAATTTAACCAAAAAAAATTTTTCAATCGAGAAAGAAAAAAAATGCAACCAGATTGTTGAATTTTCAAGCCAAAGAGAAGAATTGTTTTATAAAGCAGTTGAATTTTCAACCCGACATAGTTCATTTTCAACCCAAAAGGATGAATTAAAAAAAAGGTTAAAGTTGAAACAAAATAATTTAATTTAGAACCAAATAATAAAACTGCTAACCAAAAAAGATGAATTCTCAACTTAAAAATATGACAGTGGATTTTTCAACCAAGAAGAATGAAATTTCAACCAAAAATAGTTGGATTTTTCTTATTGGGTTCTATTAATTCAGTTCGCATTTGAGCAGAAAACCTAGGAAAAGGGGAAAAGAGGGGAATTAGGGGAAAAATGTAAGGCCTGCTATGAATAAATGATAATTTTAATTTATTTTTAATACTGTTAAAGTATGCAGTAATACACGTAAAAATGCGAATCAAAGAATAGTATGTTAGTTGAGCTTGTAGAAAAAACTGGAAAAAATCGAAAATGTTAGGCAAAAAAGAAGCGCATATTATCCATCAACTGATAAATTACCTAAGAAGTAAATTCAAAGGTCGAATAAAACAAAAACAAAAAAGGCAGTTTTTTAAATAGTCATTTTTGTGTTTTTCAAATTATTTCTTTCTCGCTTATACTTAGATGAATACTTTGAACAATTTACGGTTCTCTACTGTAAAAAATAAACTAAAAAAAAAAAATTGATGAGAATAAGGAATCAAAATCTGTGTAGTCATAAAAGGACATTTTAAATATTTAAACATGAGCTAGAAAAAAAATTAAAAACAAAAATTACTAGAACACTTGCTAAAGGAAAGGCGATACTATATCTTATAAAAAGTTTTCAATAATTAATGAAATCCCATTTTAATACTTTTTCTTCGAAATTTAATTTTAGTTACAATCAGCTGAATTAATTAGAATTCTCTCGTATTCGTTTAAATATGCTTGTATTCTAATAAATAACAATAACCAGTAATTGAAAAAACGAAATTTCGCTAAATACTACTGAAAATGAATAAAAAAATTCCATGAAATATTTGATATTTTATTTAATTTACGGTATATTTTTATTATTTATCCTCAATGTTATAATGAAGTTTTCATCGCTTGCGTAATGAAACGTTTAAATTATAGCAGAAATTATATATCAAGAATCAAGGAATAATTAATTAAAGAGAAAGGAATAATTTCATAACTGACTTATTGTATCGAAGCTTTCTAATTATCTCACTCTGCACTAAGAACAGTTTTGAGATTCACGACGTTTTAAAGCCTAGGTGTGTTTTATTATACATATACCTATAGATAGAAATTCGAGTATTATATTCGAGGGAGACAAAATAGTAGAAATAACGTGCGAAGTAATCAAACCGTGCAAGATACGATTAAATTTGTCCGTAACGAGCGTGCTAATTAGCAAAATGGAAATTTAGAATCACATAAGGTACTTTTCTTTTTTTGCTATGTATAAACTCGGAAGAATTCTTTGTCCAAATAATTGGGTTCCTAAATTGCTCAAAAAAAGAACACAAGAAATAAACGTAAATCTTCATTTAGTAGATAACGAAATGAAGGTAAATTTTATTTCTAGTTAAAACGTAGTTTCAAACTTTCACGTTAATAGGTGAATGAGATACAACATATTTCAACATATTTCACAGAATAAGTTAAACTTTACTGGAATTAAAATTGCAAATTCGTAATACATTCGGAATGCAAGTTATGATTATTTAATACGCAACAATATTTTTGAGGAAAGCAAAGGGAGAAAATAATTTGAAAGTAAAAATGAAACTTTCTACGCTGATCAATAATCATCCCAGGAATATCATATCAAAGAGGAAAAACTCTGTTGAATTGTGATTGACTTGTCACCTGGAAAGGCTAGAATGGGGTTGTTGCATATTTTCAAATATATTTTTTTCCTACGGAAATTGAAAGAGCACAAAAAATTGAATATATTACTTGAGGAAAGTTTTTAAAAATGAGTTTGAATATTTTTTTCAAATATGTTACAATTTTTAGAATTTTATGCAGTATTGAAAAAATATATTCTCTAAAAATGCAACAACCACATAGTCAGGAAATTTTTATATACCTGTACAAATCTGGAAATGTCAGGGATCTTTTTTCAAAGTCGGGGAATTTTTTCGAGAGTGCTTTCATTTTTTAAAAAGTGTGATATGAACTTAAATAACAACGTTTTTTCATTGGTAAAAGTCATTATTTTAGTCAAGAATTAATCACTTTAGTTGAACATGTAATCCGCAATAACACGTGTTACCTGGGACATGGGAATACTTTCAAGGGAACAAGCAGGTGAAACTGCTATTTCTTATACGAGCTTAGGAAAGCTTAAATCTGTCTTGTTTCCCCCCTACTACAAAATTTATCATAACATCCCACTTTTTTTACTCACAAGGGGAACCTACTCTCTTCGGAACATTGGTTAGATTGATACTCCTTCCAGTAGTTGGTCATTACTAAAAATCAAATTTTAAATCAAACCAAAAAATTAACTTTAAAATTTTTAGATATTATTATTTAGATGTCTATATATACACGACTATTCTTCCGAGTTTATACATAGCAAAAAAAGAAAAGTACCTTCCCAGGCGAAAATATTATATATAGTTTATATATAGTGTGAAGTATTATATATAATATTCATTTGTTTTATATGAAAAATGTATAAAACAAATGAATATCATATATAATACTTCACACTATACATAAACTATATAGAATATTTCCGCCTGGGTTGCTTCCATTACATGTATACTAAATCTAGTAGAGATTTTTTTAACAGAGCACTTTTTTTAACGATTACACTATTTTACTACTATTTCAAACTAAATTACACTGAAGACACTATTTTCTCACAATTATCTGCTAGTTCCACTATTTCTTTACTTTTTCTTCAAAAATATTTTTCAACTTATTTGCTAATTGGCTATAAATTGTCTCAATGGCTGATTAGCGCCATCCAAAATGATGCATTTTCAAGTCAAAAAGACTAGCTTTTAACAAAACAGCTGAATTTGCAACCAGATAGTTAAATTTTCAACCAACAAGATGAATTATCAAAAAATTATGTAAATTTTTCACAAAACAGTTGAATTTTCTACCAGATTGTTGAATTTTCAAGCCGAACAGACGAATTCTCTACAAAAGAGTTGAATTTTCACCAAAAGATGTAATAAAACAGATTAATTTTTTACCAAAAAATACTAATTGTTAACAAAATACATATAGTTAAATTTTAAATCAAGAGGATTAATTGTGTACTACAAACACGAATTTTCGACAGTATACATGAATTTTCAACAAAAAAGTTGAATTTTCTACTACAACAAATAATTTTTCAACAAAAAGTGGAATATTTACACATTTTTAGCTAAAACATTTAATTTTAAAAGGAGAATTTTCAACAAAATAGTAAAGTTTTCAATCAAAAAGAAGAATTTTGAATTAAAGTAATGAATCTGTAACCAAAAACATTAGTTTTTAACAAAATAGTTCAACTTACAACCAAGTAGTTGAATTTTCAAGAAAAAGAGAGAAATTATAAACAAAAAATGTAATAGTTGATATTTAAACCACAACAGATTTTAATGTTGAATACAAAAGTTGAATATAATAAAAAAGACGAATTTTCAACAAAATACTTGAAGCTTTAACTAAAATACATCAATTTGTTATCATAAATTGCATTTTTAACAAAAACATTGATTTTATACCTAAAAATAGGAATTTTCAACAAAATACATAAATTTCTAATCAGATACTTCAATTTTCAACCAAAAAATACAAATTTTCAACAAATTACATAAATTTTCAACTAAATATTTTGAAAAATAGATGTGATGTTAGTCCAAATTTTATTTAATTAATTTTTAGTCTGTACTTTTTTCGTTTCTGAAAATTTTGAACTAAATAGTTGAATTTTTAAGCTAGAAAAGATAAATTTTTAACTAAACATGATGCAGTGTAATTTTTATTGAGGAGAATCAATTTTCAATAATAAAAAAACGATTTTTCGACAAAACTATTCAATTTTATACCAAATAGTTGAATTTTATACCAAATTGTGAAATTGTCGAGTGAAGAAGACGATTTTTCTATAAGAAAAGTTGAATTGTCAAGCCTAGAATATGAATTTTCAGCAAAAAACTTAATTTATAGCCAATCAGTTTAATTTTCGACAAAATAGTTAAAAGTTCAGTTTACAAAAACAATAAAAAACAACGAATTTTCAATCTAAAAAAAACGGTTGCTTTTTTAAACGAGAAAAAAAGTTGCAAACTTTTTTTTTCAGATGGAAATTTATATTTTTGGATTGCAAATTCTACTTTCTTTATAGAAAATTAGTTTTTTTTTTACTTCAAGGTGCAATAATTTTGTTGGAAATTAATGTTGTTGTTGAAATCCATATTTTCGGATCGAAAACTCAATTTTTTTTTGTACAAAATTCGTATTTTTTGCTTAAAAATTCATTTTGTTGGTTGAAAATGTAACTATTTTGTTGAAATTTCGTTTTTTCGGTTTAAAATATATTTTCAACAAAAAAGTTATTTTACAACCAATCGGTTGCATTTTCAAACAAATAGTTAAATTTGCAGTTTAAACAAAAATCGTTTTTCACCAAAAAAAAAACCAACGTTTTTTTAATAAAATTATAAATCTTCAAAAAAAAAAATAATTTTGAAGAAAGTAGTTCAACTTTCAACCAAGGAGTT
>JAABKJ010004605.1:0-24136 GCA_011634705.1 Andricus grossulariae
TTAATAGCGGATTTTTAAATTGTTTATATGATTCAAAGTCAACTGATTTCTCGCAAAAAAGTTTGCTGATGCTTATCCAGTATGTTTTTTTCTAAACCGGGAGAAATCACGAATATTAACCGGAAGAACCGGGAGACAAAAACTGAAAAAATAGTGGCCACCCTGATAAACGGCTACTTTCAGAACTAAAAAGACGATGATAAAACGCGTAAATCATGCCTGTGTTACATAAGATGTTTTAAATATTAAAAAAGAACTTCAATGTTTATTTAAAATGTAATTCTTTAGTCTATTAATGATCAAAATTCCTATTCATTTATCGCACCCTTTGCAGTCTTTTCCCTTCGTCTCAATTTTCCACTTAAATGCGAATTGAATTAATAGATCCTTATAAGAAACTCCAACTATTTTTGTCTGAAAGTTCATTTTTTACAGTTGAAAAATCTAATTGAAAATTTTTTGTTAAGAATTCATACTTTTTATTTAAAAAAAATTATTATTTGGTTCAAAATTGAATTATCTTGCTGAAAATTCAACAATTTTGTTTAAAGTTATACTTCTTGGTTGAAAATTCAACTGTTTTATTGAAAATTCGTCTTTTTAGCTTGGAAATTCAAGTTTGATTACATTTTTTTTCTTTCTTGACTACCTAATTTTGTTCTATTGAAAATTCAACTATCTTGTTGAAAATTCATCTTTTTCTGTAAAAATGTAAGCTTTCGGTTAAAAAAAAGCAACTGTGTGATTCAAAATTAATTTGTTTCGATTGAAAAAAAATATTTTTTTAGGTTTAAATTTGTGTATTTTCTTCAAAATTCGTCTTTTTTGGTCTGGAATTGATTTTTTTTTTAATGCAACCGTTTGGTTTGAAATTAATCTATTTTGGATGAGAACTCAAGTATTTTGTTGGAAATTCGACTTTGTTGGTTAAATCGAACTGTTTTTTATTTTAAATTACAATTTGTTGTTAAAATATCAACTATTACGTTCTTCGTCGAAAATTCATCTTTTTAGATTGAAAATCAAACTCCTTGGTTTAAACTTGAACTATAGAAATTATGCAATTTTAAGAAAGTATACTTTCTTAAAAGTTCTTTTTTTTGTTGTTGAATATTCATAATTTTGATTGAAAATTCGTTTTTGTTCTAGTTTAAAATTAATTTTGTTTAAACTGAGAATATAACTATTTTGTTGAAAATTCGTCTTTTTGATTTGAAAATTCAACAATTTGGTACAAAATTAAACTATTTGGTATAAAATTAAACTATTTGGTACATAATTAAACTTTTTAGTAGAAAATTCCTTTTTTAAAGTCGACGAAAATTGAGCTTCATTTTTGGTTAAAAATTGCTCTTTTTAGTTAAAAAAAAAAACTATTTAGTTTAAAATTTTTAGAAACCAAAGAAATATAAATTAAAAATTAATCAAATAAAATGTTGACTAACATCGTATCCATTGTTCAAACTATTTAGTTGAAAATTGATGTAATTTGTTGTAAATTCGTTGTTTTTTTCCGTAGAAAATTTATCTTCTTGGTCGAAAGTTAAACTATTTGACTACAAATTTATATATTTTTCTGAAAATTTGTCTTTTCTGGTTGAAAATTAATCTTCTTGGTTGAAAATTAAACTACTTGGTTAGAAATGTATGTATTTTATTGAGAATTCAACTATTTTGTTAAAAAAATAACTTTCCTAGTTGAATATTCATCTGTTTGGTTGAAATATCAACTGTTTTGTTGAAGCTCAATCTTTTGGCCTTAAAATTCAACATTTTGGATGAAATTCTTTTTCTTTGTTGACTGAAAAATCTTTCTCGATTAAAAATGTTGCCTTTTTATTTGAAAATTCATCTCGTTTGGTAGAAAGTTCATATTTTTTTTATAAATGCAACTGGGCGGTTGAAAATTAATCTCCTTTGGTTGAGGATTCAAGTACTTTGTTGACCATTTTTCCTTTTTGGTTCAAGACAATTGTTTTCGATTTAAAATAAACATCTTTTCTTGGTTAAAATATCAACTATTACATTTTTTGTTGACAATTCATATTTTTTGGTTGAAAGTTGAACTACTTTGTTAATTCAGAAGGAACTGTAAGATTTGTACCTTCAATAATTTCTTTAAAAAATTGGTTGTCATTGAGATAATTTTCCGGTATGTTGTGATTCGTTGAGATGGCAAAAATATTACTTAAGCCAATTAGCGAAAAAGTTTAAAAACATTTTTCAAGGAAAGGTAAAGAAATAGTGGCTCCAGCCGACAAACTTAACATCAATTTTGAATACTTTGTAAAAACTACTTTCAATCAGATATATTACAAAATAATGTCTTGGCTCACCAACCATATTTTCTACTTAAATCAATAATTATCAAAGAGGAAAATCTGAAGTACTTGCAAAGGAGAAAATAGGTTTATTACAAATTTTATTACAAAAACGTATTTCAATTTTTCTTACAAAACTTAGTGTAGCACAGTAATTGATATTCAATGCCATTAATTATCTGTTAATGTATTTTGCGTTTTAATGATTGAAAACCAAACATTTGATAGCTAATCATAACTTTCCATCCAAGTTTAAATAAATAAATTCTGTCTTGAACATACAAGTTATGCAATCAAACTTGAAGACTCATTTTCACCAGGTTTCAAATTCTTGACAAATTCCTAATGAATTTCAATGTTTCTGTGCAACTTAAAATGTAATTTCGATTTTATACATGAAACAATAATTTAATAAAGTAAATCATTTACAGTTTTACAGTGTACACAACCCACACTTTTAGTCACTCAAGCTTAAACTGACATCTCAAATATTTACATACAAGCAAAACATATGTACAGTCGTGAATACTTGCACTGAGTGAGTTAATAAACGTCTGAAAGTTCACATCGACTTAAACTTTACTTAAAATCCAAAGAAAAAAAAATGAAAAAAATGTTATCACTGAGAACATACAAATTCTCAAAACTTATTTCAATAACTAAAAGTCGCAGAAATCTCTCACGTCAGCCTCTAAATATTCACGCGGAATTCCTGGAAATTAAAACAGACCTAAAAAGTGGGATCTGCTCATTACAAATGCAATAAAATTCAAAATGCAATCAAGATGAACTACATTTAAAAAAATATTAATTCACCAATAAATTTCTTACAATTAAACTCATCAAATATCATAAGTGATCCACTCATTCAAGGTTCATGATTGACGTATACCTCGGAAAACCTTTAAAATAGGGTTCAGAGGGTTCCACATCAGAATTTGAACTCGTTCTCTGGGTTGGAATCTCTCGAATAAATTCCAAGTCATCAGTCTCATCAAACAATTTTTTCGTCACAGCATATGGAGAAATTAATCTACCCTGTACACACTGATTAAACGTAGGAGTTTTTCTTCCGGAACTACTTCTTGGAGAATACGACAGCACTTGTCTTTGAAAGGGATCATCATCTCCCATGTCATAAACAAAATCCTTGTCTATCGGTGTGATGCGATTCCTTACCGGACGCTGCATTTGCGAACTTTCGCTGCTGAGGTAAACACTCCTTTCTTTCCTTTCTCGAGAAATGCTTCGAGTGCGCCTTCCTCGACCTGGAGGTCTTCCCCGACGTCTTCCACGACTCTGTCTAGAAAGAGATCGTGATTCAGGTTCTTCAATACTCAAATCCCTGCTGTATCCTTTCCAAATATCCTCCTGATGCTCCTCTATGTCTGAAGAAGAATCGCTCAGGTTCCCTATACGAGAGCGACTCCTTGCAGTGACGCAATTCCTTACCGGGCGCTTCATTTGCGAACCTTCGCTGCTGAGGTAAACACTCCTTTCTTTCCTTTCTCGAGAAATGCTTCGGGTGCGCCTTGCTCGACCTGGAGGTCTTCCCCGACGTTTTCCGCGACTCTGTCTCGAAAGAGATCGTGATTCAGGTTCTTCAATACTCAAATCCCTGCTGTATCCTTTCCAAATATTCTCCTGATGTTCCTCTGTGTCTGAATAAGAATCGCTCAGGTTCCCTAAACGAGAGCCACTCCTTGCAGTGATGCGATTCTTCATCAGGCGCTGCATTTGCAACCTTTCGCTGCTGAATGAACCATTCCTTTCTTTCCTTCCTCGAGAAATGCTTCTTCCTCGAGAGTACCTTCCTCGACCTGGAGGTCTTCCCCGACGTTTTCCACGACTCTGCCTGGAAAGAGATCGTGATTCAGGTTCTTCAGTACTCAAATCCATGCGGTACCCTTTCCAACTATCATCTTGATTCTCCTCTGTGTCTACACAAGAGTCGCTCTGGTTTCCTGAACGAGAGCGACTCCTTGTCGTTATTCTCGTATAGTACCTGGGTTCACTCATGGCCCCAGTCCTAGAGCGGCTTCGAATTGAATTTCGCGATTTTGCTCTAGGCAATTCAGGAGTAATCTCGTCCTCGTAGTCGGAATCTAATTTTTTTCCTAAACGAGACAAGCTTCTTGTTTCCATTCGCGACTTGCTTCTGGGATACAATTCACCAGAGATTTCGTCCACTTCGGCTGGATAACTGGTGTTGTAATTAATTTCTTCAAGCTCAGGATTGTATTCAAAAACTTGACCAGACATTTCTAAGTTATTGTTTTGAATGTGAGAGAGATTTAGTAAGTTGATACTGGACTTTGGAGCTAATGGATTAGAGTTCGAGCCTCCGATAATTTCCAAGATTTCATCAGATTTCAGCGGCCTTAAGTCAATTTTTCGGGTGGAATCTCCATCCTCGGTTTCTGTTTCTGTGTCGGATAGATTTATCGGTTTGGGCTGCTTTTGTAGCATATCTGGAAAAATAAATTACAAAGAAATTAATAGATTTAAGATTTAATCCTTTCTAAATATCAATATTTTTTTACTATTGAAAATCAGTTGATCATTTCCGAGTAATTTTCCAAGTTTTTAAATTATGACTTAAAATCTTCAAAATTAATACAATTATATTAGATTATTTCCCTGAGCAATTTTTCATTTTTCCTAACCGTTATAAATTTTCCTTTCAGGTTAAATTTTCAACCAAAGAAATTATTTTCCAACCAAAAAGATAAATTTCCAACCAATAAGATTAATTTTCTATAAAAAAAGATGAATTTTTAACAAGACGTATGCATTTTTAACAAGATAGATACATTTTTAACCACTGAAATGAATTTTCAACTGAAATAAGGAATCTTTAACCAAAAAATGAATTTTGTACCAAGAAGATTAATATTCTACAAAAAAAACAACGAATTTTCAGCAAAAGAGTTCAATTAATACGATTGTTCTACAAAACAGGTGAATTTTCAACAAAAAAGTTTATTTTCGATCCAAACAGATTAATTTTTAACCAGACGGTTGCATTTCTAACCAAGAAGGATGGAATTTTTACGAAAAGAAGAGTTCACCACAATAGTTACATTTTTAATCAAACAAAGTTTTTTAGTTAAGAAAGAAAAAAAATTTCTATCAAATTGTTGAGTTTTCAAGCAATAAAGATGAATTTTCTGCAAAACAGTTGAATTTTCAACCAAAAAGGATGAAATTTTAACACAATTGTTGAATTTTCAACAAACCCAACCAAAGAGACTCTACGTAATTTATGCACGGCCCCTTACTAATACACTGAAGTCTCACCTATTTCAAGTCGCCCCTATTTCAAAACCCCCATGCTGGGCTATTTCAAATTGCGCAGTTCGGTCACCCCCCACCACGGTTCCTGTACAGTCTCGCAGGCGTCAGTGGCTGACCAATTAAAAAAAGGCCCGAAGAGCGGGAAGGCCTCGTTGGTTTGAATTGAGTATTTTAGCATGAAGTCATGGAAATGCATACGCCTTTGTGGAGAAAATATTCTCAACGTAAAAGTAAGTCATAAATATACGAATAGTAATATTTTTCAAGTGTAGAATGTATTTTCTCGGTCATGTTCCATTCTTTTGTCGATTGCCGACCTTTCAGTGTCACGAAATAAACTAAAATATCAAACATTTCTGGTTAGTGTATCAGATTGGGTACTCTAACCTCAAATTTCGGGGGGTTTATTGTATTTCGTGAAACTTAAAGGTCTCCAACTGATAAATGGCTGAAACGGAATTGCGCAAATGCATTCTACACTTGAAAAATATTACTATTCAGACCTTTATAACTTACTTTTAGGTGTAGAATACTTTCTCCAAAAAGGCGTATGCAGTTGCAGTCCCATGTCAAGAACTATGCTAACCTTCTTGATATTTCCACCTATCCTAGCATGACCGCGACGTCATGATGCAATACTCACTCTTCCGCGAAATATTTGAGTCGCTTTTTGATTCTATTATATTGATTTTTAGTTGGCAAATTGTACTATTTCAGGGAAAAGTTATATTTGTTACGTCGTATGTCAACAAAGACACTTCAAAAACACTGACATGCATGCAGTGATGCTAACAAACCGCAACTTTTTCAACTGCGCATGTACCGAAAAGCGCGGGCCTATTTAAAATTGCAAAGTATAAACTTGTAATATTACTTTAATAATAAATTATTTAAAGAAATTGGATATTTCTTAGATTCAATTTAATTAATTTGTTTAATGTGAAAATTTGTTTTTAAATATTTATCTGTATTATTATTGATAGTATTTATTGAGTTCAAATAGACCCGCGCTTTTCGGCAAATGCACAATGAAAAAGTTGCTTACAGCGCGTGCATCGACACATGGCCGGGCAGCCAATGAACGTCGCTTGACAAAAATAACCTGAAGGTCGCAGTAGAGGTGGGAGCCCCTCCAACCTTGAAATTATCGAATCGTTACATTTCGCGTTCTCTGAAATAGGTGAGACTTCACTGTACTTAATACTTACGTTTCAATTTATAAAAAAAAATCAAATGGCAAATAAAAATCCTTATTTAAGAGTCGACTTACTTATAACAGGTGCCATGCTTCGAATCCGAGATTCAGCATCAGAAGAAGATCGTAACATATCATTCGAGCTCAAGTTTGACAGATCCATTTCCTGAGATATAGCCAACTGATCCTGGGGAATAGTAGAAATCATTTCATTTAGCACCTGCCGATTATTCATACCGTTATGCATTCGGTTACAGTGTCCAATACAGTCGTTTCTAGTTACGGACTTATAATCGCATTTGTTGCATTGATATCGATTCAATTTCATATGAGAATCTACATGTCTCTTGAAACTCGAAAGAGAAGTGAAATTTCGCTTGCAGGGAAAGCATTCTAATTTTGCCTGGCATATCTTCTTCTCCAAATGTTGGGCACTTTTTCTCCCCGATTCAACGTGTGCAATTTCATTTTCTCGATTGGCTTTTTTCCATCTTTCACCTGAAAATTTTAAATAATATTTATTATTTTTCAGAATGACGGATAAAATTCTTCGAGTCTTCTTCTTTTATTCAGTTCATTCGAATTCCCAAATTTAAAACTTCAAAAGTGGAAAAGAAATTTATTTGAAGAATTTAAACTCAATTTGAAATGGACACTTAGTTTACAAAACTAAGTCTATAAATTTAATGTTTGCAGGCCTCACAGTTCCTATGGCCTATGGGATAAAATATAAGGACCAAAGGGTACTTTTTGTGACAATCATAGGAAATATTAAAAAAACTTCATTGAATTCAGTAAGTGAATACAAAAAATTCAAGAGACTTCCATCGAATGAAAAAGAATTCAGAGTAAATTAATAAGAATTCCAGCAGAATTCCAAAAAATAATTTAAAATCACTTTAAATCTTTGAAACCCTACTAATTTCAAACCAAACAAGTGACTAATAACTACAAAACAATTTAAAAGAATTCAAATGAATTGGAAAATTTTTTTGAAATTGAAAAAATACATTTATTTCAGTAAAATTTGAGTATATTTAGAGGAATTTAAGGGAAATTAGAAGAATTCGATAAAATTCATAAAAAATCAAGGCGAATTAAAAAAAATCCAATGAATTGAAAACAATTTTAAAATATGAAAAAACTTCATTGAATTCAGTAAGTTTGAAACCAGCTTAGAAAAATTGAAGGGAATTCAAAAGAATTTTATGAAAAACCTAAGAATTCAAGGTGAAGTTGAAAGACTTCAAGATCAATTAAAGAAAAACGTTTCAAAATTCAAAAAAATCGATTGAATTAAGTAGAATTAATTAAATTGGGAAGAAATGAGTAAATTTAAAAGAATTCAAGTGAATTAAAAAAATTCAAGTCAATTCCAAAGAACTCAGGGTGAAGTCCCAAAAATAATTTCAAATCTTTTCAAATCTTGAAATCTTGGAAAATGTAGGTCCTGTAAAATCGTTCCATATCTTCAAAAATTCTAGAAAATTATTTAGCCTAAAATATTTCAAACGCTTTGAAATACCATTAAACTACTAAAATCAATTAAAAATTACTTGGAATCTTTAAAAATAATCTAAAATGTTTTAAATGTTTTAGAATCTTTTGAAATCACTTAAAATTTTTTAAAGCTCTTGAAAATGCCAAGGAATTTGAAAAAATGCCTTAAAATATTTCAAATCCTTTGACCATTTTATCAATTGATCCTCAGGATCAATTAAATAATAACTTTACAAAATTCAAAAAAATACATTGAATTGACTAATTAAATAAATTTAGAAGAATTCAAGTGAATTAAAAAAAATTCAAAATAATTTAAAAGAACTCAGGATACATTAATAAGAATTCAGGGTAAATTCCAAATCACTTCAAATCTTTAAAATCCTACGAAAAACCTCACTTCTCGTGAATAAATTCTTTAAAATCCAGTAAAATATTATAAAACCCCGTAAAATTCTATGATGATATTTCCTGAAATCCTGGAAAATTTATTAAAATATTTTGAGAGCTTTAAAATCCCCTAAAATCATTTAAATCCTCGAAAATCATATAAAATCCTGTAAAACCTTTTTAAAATATCTTAAAACCTTACAGGTCCTGTAAAATCGTTCCATAACTTCCGAAATTCTAGAAAATGCATTATCCTAAAATATTTCAAAAGCTTTGAAATCCCTTCAAATTAATGAAAATTATACAAAATTCCTTGGAATCTTTTAAAATTCCCTAAAATATCTCCAATTAAAAGCTCTTGAAAATGCCTTGGAAGTTTTTAAAATACCCAAAAATCTTATAAATCCCATCAAATTATTGAAATCTATTAAAAATTTCCTGGAATCTTTAAAAACACCCTGAAATAGGTAATTACTAGAAATAGGTATATGAGTTAATTTAATGAAAGAAAAGATACATTATTAAAAGTTACATTATGGGCTGCACATAGGGACCAAATCTTAAGAATAGAGAACTTTAGGGACTTTAAATGAATATAGGGTACAATAGAGGATATAAAGACCGGAAACGTTTGAAAGTGAAAATTTTCAAATTCAGATTTGAATGCACTTAAATTTAGACAGGTTTCAAATTGAATACTGTTTAAATTCAAATGTTGAAGATTCCCCAATTATAAAATTATTTGTTTTGTAACTTATTTAATTCTAAACTGTATAGTTCCAAACTCTTTCATTTAGAGCCTGTTTTGTATTTGAAATCGTTCAATCTCCTACCATAGAGTTTTAATTTTCAAATTGTAGAATTTTTAATGTTTAAATCTCAAATTTGAATGCTTTAATTTCAATATTGTCTAATTTTAAACACTTTCAATTTGCAATTATTCAATTTTGAAAGTTTTCAATTTAAAATCATTCAGTTATTAAGGCTTTCATTTTTCAATTATTCTACTGATTTAAGTTTAAACGCTGTCAATTAAAAATTGCTTACTTTTATGCATTTTAAATTAAATATTGTATCTATAGTTTCAAACGCTTTCAATTTAAGATTATTCAATTTTTATTGTTTTCAACTTAAAATCACTTAACTAATAAGACTTTGATTCGACATGATACAGAATCGAGTTTTAAAATTTTGAATTTTTAAATCTGTATTAATTCAATTTTAAACGCTTCCAATTAGAATTTGTTCAATTTTTAATGTTTTAATCCGTAATTATTCAATTTTTTAATTTTGCGACTTAAAATCACGCAAAAAAATCATTCAATTTGACAATCCAATTTATTTCTGAATGTTTCTAAACATTCTTGATGAAAGAGGCCATTTTAATTGTAAATGTTTTTTAATATTGGAAAATAATTCTGTTCTTAACATTTTTTGCTATCATACTAATTTGTAAACTTTTTCACATTTTGAAAAAAGATAAGAAAAATTAAATTATGAACAAAAACGTAGAATATCTTAATTTACGAAGTGTATACATTATTGTTACCGGTATCAACGAAATTACAGGTACCGACAATAAGATTTCTAGAAAAATTTAAAATGCTTTAGGTGTTATTTTAAAATATTAATTTTAAGATTTGAAGATTTCAAAATATTATATTCTTTTAATTTTTGCAGGCTTTTAAAGATTTATAGGAAAACTTTGAATCTTAAGAAAGTGTCAACAATTTTAAAACAAACTGTCGATTTTCGAAGATTTCGAACAACAAATTTAGAAGCTTTTTAAGATTTCTGAAACGTTTCAACAGAATAAAAATATTGTCTTAAGATTTCTGGGGAAATTTCTAATGAGTTTTTATATTACAAAATTTATTTTAAGAGCATGTTTAAAAAGATTTCAAAACATTACAAAAGATTTTCTAAATTACCAAAACAGAATCTAGAAGATTTTAACGCAATTTTTTAAACTTTGCAGAATTTTTTCAAAATGTTTAGAAAAATTCGAATTATTTTAAAAGATATTGAGAAGTTTTTAATGAATTTTAAAAATAATTTAAATTTTGGAAAAGATTTTTAAAGAATACGAAATAAACTTTCAAGTTTTTAAAAGTTTTTGAATAGTTTCAAGATATTAAAAAAAATCTTAAGAATCCTGGCAATATTGAAAGTTTTAAAACTTTGAAAGATATTCGAAAATGTATCAAATATTTTTTTATTTTGTTCAAACGTTAAAAAGTTCTAAATATATTTTAAACTGACTTAAATTTTTCCTAAAATTTTATAAAATTCTATCAAATAAAAAAATCTTAGAAATTTTCTAACTAGTTCTTCGACATATCAGAAATCATCAACAAAATTTTTTAATTTTCTCGAGTTACCTACGAAAATTATATTTATATAACTTCAAAGCAAATGAACAAAGAATCTTCAAAAAAGTATTAAAAAAAGTATTATAAAATAGTAATTCGAAATTTTTATTTTCCATTAAAAAGTATTTGTCCCTTTATTGCAAATTAATTTTTTTTACATTATTTAACTTACATTTTTGTTTAAAAGTTGATTTTTTTTTAGTTTCGAAATTCAACTATTTGATTTCAAATTTACGCAGTTTGTTGAAAATTTTTCTTTTTTAGTAGAAAATTAATCTCCTTGGTTCAAAATTCAACTATATGGTTAATTATGTAATTATTTTGTTGAAATTTTATTTTTTGGGTTAAAAACTTTGTCTTTGGTAAAAAAGTTTTCTGTTTAGTTTAAAAAAATACTATTTGGTTGAAAATTCAACTATTTTCTAGAAAGCTCGTATTTCTAGCTTGAAAATTGCACTATTTGGTTCAAAATTTATATATTTGGTTTAGGATTCGTCTTTTACAGTGGAAAATTAATCTTCTCGGTTAAAAATTCATCTGTTTTACTTGAAAATTCTACATTCTGAATGATTTTTTTCTTCTTAATTGACTGAAAAATCTGTTTTTTTTTGGTGAGGATTCAAGTATTTTCTTAAAAATACGTCTTTTCTGGTTCAATTCAACTGTTTTTGATTTGAAATAAAAATCTTTAGTCGAAAAAAATATTACGTTACATAGGGGGTTTAAAATTTCAGACAAAAAAACTAAAAATAAGGTCTGGTAATTAGGGGGCTCAAATCTGTCAAGGAAATGAAGAGGCCTTAAGTACTTTATGTACTTGACATACAAATTTCAAACTGAAAACCGTACAATTTTTAATCAGTAATACCAAGAATTGAAGAAATTCTCGATTTAGTTTCCCGGTTTAAAAAAATTTTCGATTTCCGGATTCAACAGCTCTGTTTTTGTGTTTTTTTTTAAACATGCTCGAAAATATGTATACGATTTCTACAAACCTTGAGAACTGTGACCATTAAGTTCGATTAAAGAAGACGCTTTTCGTTTCTTTGCGCTATCCAATGGAAAAACAATTTCTGGATCATCAAGGATTCTCGAATCAGTGATCACTGGTCTGTTCGATTTCTCCAAAAGAGTAATTTCTGGAGAAAGAGAGATTACAGTTGGATTCACTGAAATTGGAATCGCATCTTTAATATTTTTAACATTTTTAATTTCCCAAAATTTTTTTTGAAATTTATTTTCATTCATAATACCTCTATTTGAACATTCTTCACTTTGAGAAAAGGACTGGGGTAGATTATTCCAATCCTCTAGGTTGAGACTAGAGATATGTTGAATTCGAGGTTGAATTATAATTTCCGAACTAGTACTAGAATCTGTTTTCTGTTCCTCGGGTGAAGTTCGCGCCACAAAATTCCCGTGTACGCTTGAGACAACTTCGCAATCTTCATTATCCAGTATATCTTGATTAATTGCTTCAATTTCCTCAGGTGACCTCACATCACTTTGACCAATGCAATTCTCCGAATGGGTCATAAACTCCTCCTTACAACCGAATCTTTCTCCGCACAAACTACAATCTTGACATTCTGGCGGCTCTAATCGCTCGATCCATTCCTGTAAACCAAAAGCAGAATAAATTAGGAAAATTGCTCTTTGAGGGAGAATTAAAATAAAAAATTGGTTTTTCTGTAAGCACCTGTGATTCCACGGCTGTATTTTTACAAGGATTTCCAGGCTTCTTCGTTTTTTTATGTGGAACAGTTGGAATCGGTTTCGTTTTCATGATTCTTTCTTCTATCCGTTCACTCAACTCTTTCAGCTCCTTGCCAATTTTCTTGTGGACTGTGTATAGGTTTTAAAAAGACATTTCTTAAAAACGCCTGATTAGGGAATGAGTTTAGGTTTTTTAAATAATAATTACCATTCGTTAAATGGCGTATAACACTGGCTGGAGTGCCAAGGTTGTCTTGCGGGCAGAGAGGACACAAGAAGGTAACCCGAACAGGCGCATGTAGTGTTTTCATGTGTGAGTTTAGCATTTTTCTCGTGGAAAATGTACGGTGACCTTAATTTGATACATGTAATGAAAAATTAATATGTTGACGTTATTCAGAATTTCATGAGACTCAAGAGCTGGGCTATATTGCTACTATTCGGCACATTTTTCAGAGTGATCTAACTCAGGGTTGCTGCAGAATCCTAATTTCGAAGTTTCCTGACTTTTCCCTGACCAATTTTCCATTTTCCCTGGACGTTATAAATTTTTCTTTCAGACAATAAAACAATCTTACACCTAGGAGATCAATATTGTTAATGCAAAGCAAATTTTTAATTCAAAATTTACCTGAAAGACTTTATGTAATAAGAGTCTAACAGAATTTTAGAAGGGGTCATCTTTCAACTAAATAGTGTATTTTTCAAACAAAAAGATGAATTTTCTACTGGAAAGGCGAATTTTCAACAAATACATGATCTTTCAACCAAACAGTTGAATCTTCCACTAAAAAAGAAATGAAAACAGAAATGAATTTTTAACTGAAATGATAAACCTTCCAATCAAAAAAATGAATTTTGAACCAAATAGTTGGGATTTCAACTCAAAATAAATTAATTTTGACCCAAAAATGGAATAATTTAATTTTTAATTTAAACAATTTATTTTCAACAAAGAAAAAAGTATCAGTCGAATTTTCAAGACAAAAAAATTAATTTTCCACAAAACAGTGGAGGTTTCAACCCCAAAATATGACTTTTTGACAAAAAAGTTAATTTACAACAAAACTGTTTAATTTGAAGACATTTTAAAGCGTCATTTTCTGCAAAAGAGTTTAATTTTAAACCCAAAAAGACGAGTTTTTGACCAAATAAATACATTTTCTAAGAAAAAAGATAATATTTTCAGTTAAAAGAATTAAGTTTCAACAAAATAGTTAAATTCTCAACCAAAGAAATGAATTTTTAAATGAATGATAAATTTGTAACAAAACAGTTGAATTATCTAACAAAAAGATGAATTGTGTACCAAAAAAGACAAATTTTCAACAAAATACATGCATTTTTAACTAAAAAAGATAAATTTTCAACAAAAAATAGAATAGTTGAACTTTAAGTATTAACAAAAAATTCAAACAAAAAAGAAAATTTAAGTTCTACCAAAAAATACGAATTTTCAACTAAAAAAGATAAATTTTAAAAAAAGCGGAATAGCTAAATTTTCAGTTTAGAAAATTGATTTTCAATAAAAACAAACAAATGTTCAAAAAATAAGTTAAACTATCAACCAAATAAATAAATCTTCAACCAAATAAATGAATTTTGAACCAAATTAAAGAATTTTTAAACAAGTAAAAGAATTTTCAACTAAAATGATGAATTTTTAAGAAAATAGTCAAATCCTCTACCAACAAGATGAATTTTCATTCAAAAACATGAATTTTCTACCAAAAAAGACAAATTTTCAACAAAATACATAAATTTTTAACTCAAAAAGATAAATTGTCAAACAAAAAACAACTAATTTGTAACATAATAGTTAATTTTTCAACAAATTAATGAAGTTTCACCTAATAAGATAATTTATCCACAGAAAAAATACGAATATTTAACCAAAAAGATCAATTTTCAACCGACAGATTAATTTTACTATCAAAAAAGAAGTTTCATCAAAACACATGACTTTTCAACCAAATAGTTGAATTTTTAACAAAAAATTTGAATTTTTAAATAAAAACTGAATTTTTAAATAAAAATTGAATTGGTGAATATTTGGTTAAAAAAATTCATTTTCAATAAAAATAAACAACTTTGCAATCAAATAGTTAAATTTTCTAGCAAAGGAATGAATTTTGACCTAAAAAAGATTAATTTTCAACCAAGAACATTTATTTTCTATCAAAAAAGATGAATTTTTAACCGAATAACTGAATTTTTAACAAAATAGTTAAACTTTTAAAAAAAGAAATAAATTTTCATCCAAAATGAATTTTTAACCAAAAAATTGAATTTTCGACAAAGACGATGAATTTTCTACTAAAAAAGTAGAATTTTCCACAAAATATGAATTTCCGACTAAAAAAGATTAATTTTTAACAGAAAATGGAATATTTCTATTTTAAGTTAAAAAAAGTAATTTAGAAAAAACTAATTTTCAACAAAAATCATGAATGTTCAAACAAATAGTGGAATTTTTTAACGAAATAGTCTAATTTTCAACCCAAAAAGACGATTTTTAAACAAAAAAGTTGAATTTTTATACAAAATAATAAAATTAATGTTAATTTTAGTTTATCAAAAAGTTCCTGACTTTTCAGGTTTTTCCTCACGTTCCCTGACCAGTTTTGAATTCCCTGACTTTCCAGAACTTCCTGACCTGTAGCAACCCTGATAACTCTACTTCGCAGCCATAAATCCTGAATAAATCTGCCTCAAACTGAAGGTTCAATTGGAAATTTTGAATTAGAAGCATCCAATTTATAATAAATCGTCGGATTCGGGAATTACTGTGATACTTCAGACTGCGCAGTACGAAATATATATGTATTTGCATGCGCATCTGACGGCTGCGCAGTAGAGTTATGACTCTTGCGATTGCGCAGAGCTCTTCTGCGCAACTTATATCTGAGCAGTAGAATTCTATCACGGTTTAAGCCCAGCTCTGCTTAACTCCAGACTTAAAATACTTACACGTTTCACAAATAAGTTTATCAATATCTTGATCGTTACTATAAAAATGCACGGGACTATCACTTTTCTCGATTAGACCGTCAGTTCCCAAAGTGACTGTGTCTTGATTGCTCACAATGTCAAGCTCCATGACCTATAAAATTCAGATTATTAATCATCTGTTAATTAATTAATCATTTGTTAGGTTTTCCAGGTCAATAAATCAAGTTTTTCCAGATTTCGTTTTTTGTGAAGTAAACAGTGAAATAACCGTTTGCTATATATGTAAAAAAATAGCCATTGCATTTTTTGTTAGCAAAAAATGTATGTACTGTTGCGCTTTATTAAATACTTCAGTGACACAAGTTATTAAGAAATTGTTGACTTTTCAAAAAATATTAAAAATGCTATTTCAAAGGTTATTTTAGAATTCGATAATATTTTTCAAATTGTCACTTACCCCCAACTGATGATGTTGAACTTCAAAATAAAATTTGCAAGTCAGTAACCAATTTCAGGTAATGAATTTGGAAATTTTTGAAAATCTTTGAAATCTTTGTGAGATCTTAAAATCTTTGTGAAATCTTTAAAAACTTGAAATCTTTTGAAACCTCTTGAAACCGATAAAAATCTTTGAAATCGGATGTACAACGCTTTGGTGAAACCTTTTAAATCTTTTTGAAACCTTTGAAATCCTTGAAATCTTTTTAAATCTTTGCAACATCTTGAAATATTTTGAAACGTTTTTTAAATAATTTGAAATCTTTTAAACCTGATGTACACGCCTTTATGAAATATTTTGAATCCTTATGTAATAAATTGAATACTTGAAATCTTTTGAAATGATCTGAAAATGTTGTGCATCTTTTTAAATCTATTGAAATATTTGAAATATTTCTGAAATCGTCTTGAAATATTTGTGGAATCTTTGAAATCTTTTAAATTCTTCTAAAATGTTTTGAAACATTTTAAAATCGTTTGTAATTTTTTGAAATATTTAAAATCTGATGTATATGCTTTTGTGAAATCTTTTGAATCCTCGTGAAATCTTTAATTCGTAATCTTTCGAAAATCTTTGTGAAGCCCTTTGAAACTGTTTAAAATCTTCGAAATAATTTTAAATCCTTGAAATATTTGAAACCTTTGTGAAATCTTTTTAAACCTTTGAAATATTTGAAACCTTTTCAAGTATTAACATTTTTTTTTAATATTCGAATCCTTCCTGAAATCTTTGCGAAGTCCTGTAAAACCGTTTTAAATCTTCAAAATATTTTTAAATCTTTGAAATCTTTGTTAAATCTTTTGAAATATAGAAATCTGGTGCACAATCAAGAGTGCAATGGCCAAAACCCTCGAAAATTCTAATCCTGAAACTGAATGAACCTCGACCTTTTTAACTAATAATTCTTATAATTTATAAGTTAAATATAAAAAATGTATACTATAACCTAATTTATCACATATTAAATATAAAAATGAAAAAAGACTAAAAGATTTAAATTAGGCTTCAGATTTCAATAAAATAAATGTTTTATAAGCAACGAATAAACAAAAAAACAAATTGAAGGTTCTCATAAAAAATTCAAGGAGAATTCCAGGTTTTCATGCTTTTCAAGATCGCTAGACACCCTGAGTTCTACACTTTCATTATGTCATTCATAACTGATTGTTGATAATTTTGTGACATATTCATACCTGATTCTCCATTAGATCAACCGGAGATAAATTCGGTTCAACTAAAGTCTGGAATGCTGCAAGTTTCGATTCCATAACTTGTAGAACAACTTGATCACAGTCATCTTTCTTCCTTTGAACCGTCGTGTTCTTCTGTTTGACTTCACCGTCCAAATTTTCCTCTTGTTTCTTTTGTAGCATGTGAACGACACTCGTCAAATCTTTTTTTTGCGGCTTGCGAGGAGCCTGACTTCTAAGAATCCTGGCATTTTTGGTTGGTTTGTCCAGCATAACGAAAGTAGACTCGTCCAGATCTAGAGTTTGCATGTCTTCGCACGTGATGTTTGAAGATTGATCATCTCGCGACTAAAGAACAATAAATTAGTGAGAAAGCCATATTTGATATTTATCTTATATTTAGAGGGTTTCTGGTCAAATTAGGAAAATTATTTATTGAGATCTATAAATAATTTCCAATCGATTTTAAGTATTTTCGGAATTTTTGTTTACAAATGTCCTTTTTCCAATTAAATATATGTGTTCAAGTAGAAAAGCATAAAAATTTGCAACTTCGATTTCAAAAGTGAAAAAATCGGCAAATTTTTGCAGTTTTAAAACTGTCCATAATTTATTTTAAAGCACTAATTCCAAGACTCTGGATTAAAAATATCGAATGCTGACCACACATAAACTAAAAATTTCCCAATTGTTAAGGCAATTTAAACTGATATTAATGAAGAGATGTTTTTGTTTTGTATTTTAGACCTCATGAAATATAAAGATGTTTTTTGAATTTGAAGGCTTTTAACCGAAGGGTTGATCACTCGATTTTTGAGTGTAAACCACATTGAAAAGCTTTCAACAAATTTTGCAGAGATTTCAATTATTTCAGAAAGAATTCAAAGATTTCAAAAAAATTTACAAGGATTACAATGATTTTATACAAATTTCCAAGATTTCAGTGATTTAAAAAAATATTTCAAAGATTACGAAGCTTTGTACATCAGATTTCAATAGTGATCAACCCCTGTCTTTTAATTTTTAAAATCCCAAATTTTGAAAAACGATTTTGGGATCAGAGATTTGGGAGGGTTTTCTAAAGACAAATGGCAAATGTTCATATATTATTCCGACGTCTTATTTTTAAATTAAAGAAGATATCCCACTGAAATGAGATTTGAAAATTTGATATAAGATTTAAAATAATTTATAATTTATAATGTAATTGACAAAAATGGTTTAGTGCCCTGAAGCCCTTCACTAACAGCGAATATGAAGGCTTTGTGCCAATTGCTTTATAAATGAAAACTTAATAAGAATGTGCTTTTTAAATAAAATACAATAAACATAAAAATTCCAAGTTTCTTTTAACAATTCTGGAAAATAATCCAAAACTACACATTTTTAAATTAGTACAGTTATGAATTGAATAATAATAATAATAAATAATATTTATATTAATTAAAAACTGAACACTTAAATTTAAACTGCTCAAAATTGCGTAATTTCAAATTGGAATCGTGGTAAGTTTAAGGAATTTCAAATCGCAACATATCAAAATTCTTTTTCCAAGTTCTCAGAGTTTTTTAGAAATTACATACTGCTACTAGATTTTTCCGATTTTCTATATTGTACAGAAACCCTGAACTTATATTAATTTAATATCATAAATGTACGCTTTTCACCAAAATAACACTAATCCCAAATTGCCATGAATGTTCTAATTTTATATTCAAATTACTTGGGAAATCTAGGGTTTTCAAATTTTTAGTAAGGGGCCGTCCATAAACTATAAGCTTCGGTAATGAATAAAAAATAGTGAAAAATATTAAAATATCAGACTTGGCAGCCCAAAATACTCTCCGAACAGTGTAAATAGGGTGATTTTTCACGAAAATAGGAGAATAAATTCTTTTAAATAAAATTAATGTAAAGACAATATTAAATTCAATGTGAAAAGATTTTGTCGAAATAAACTGCATTTTCAACAAAATAGTTGAATTTTCATGCAAACAAAATTTCGATTAAAAAGAGATGAATTTCCAACCAAGAAGGACGAATTTTCAACAAAAACAAATTGATTTTTAACTATATAGTTAAATTAACTACCAAACAGTTAAACTTTGAACCAAAAAGTTAAATCTTCAAGCCAAAAAGACGATTTTTTTCGAAGGCAGTTGAATTTTCAACAAAAAAGTACATTTTCAACCAAGAAAGATGAACTTTCAATCAAGAAATTTGACTTTTTCACCATAAAAGATTAATTTACAACCCAAAAGTACGAATTGTTTAAACAAAAAAGATAACTTCAACAAAATAGTTGAATTTTCAACAAAAAAAGTTACTTTTTGACAAAAAAAAGATGACTTTAACAAACTACTTTTATTTCCAACAAAATAATTTACCTTCAACAAAAAACAATGAACATAAAATTATCTAATACATTTTATCTGGTCAAAGCCATAGCATCAAAAAATATAAAACATTCGAATGTTTAACAAATTAGTCTCATATCTCCCTAGCTTAGCGGGTAAGAGCATCAAATTATTTTTTCAAAAAAATAGTTAAATTTTCAACCAATAGCGGAATTTATAACCTACACAGATGACTTTTTGACTAAGAAAATTTACTTTTTCTCCTAAAAATATAAGTTTCAACCGAAAATTTAATAGTTAAATTTTTAGTTTAAAAAGTAACTTTCAATTACAAAAAATTAATATTCGACAAAATAGTGGAATTTTCATCTAAAAAAGATAAGTTTTCAACCAAAATTGAAAAAGTTCAATTTTCAGTTTAAAAATTTAATTTTCAACAAACAAAAAACGAATTTTCAATCCAAAAGGACGAATTGTTAACAAAAAAGTTCAATTTTAAAACGAAAAAGATAACTTTAACAAAATAGTTGAATTTTCAAGTAAAAAAAAAAAAACGAACTGTTTGGAAGACAGTTGAATTTTCAACAAAAAAGTTAGTTTTCGACCAAAAAAGATGACTTCAACAAAATAATTTAATTGCTAACAAAATGATTAAACTTTCAACGAAACATTTGAATTTTCAACTCAATACTTGAATTCATAATCTACCAAGATGAATTTTTAACTAAGAAGATTAATTGCTTCCTCATAGAGGGAGGTTTGTAATTACCTAAATTTTCAAATATAATTTTTTGACATATTTTAATGTAATTCAACCCCAGGAGCTCGAAAATAAAATTTAAAAAAAATGTCCGTGTGTGTGTAACTTCTTTATGTTCACAATATCTCGAAAAGTACAAGAGCTACGATCATCTAATTTGGATGAAGTGTAGCTCCGATGGATATCCTGGTCTGATAGGATTTTGAGATAGATCGACCATTTAGAAGTAGTTTTTTATTGCGTTTAGAGATTTAAAAAGAAAAATGTTACCTTGTTTATATAAGAAAAACTATTTTGATATTCAAAATACAACAATACGATATCTAGCGTATTTGTTCGCGTCTCTGAGACGCATCGATCGACCTATTGTTTAAACTTGTATGACCTACTAGTACCGATTTATAAAGTTTCTAAAAATGGTTTATTCTGTTTATACGAGAAAAACTGTTTTGATATTCAAAATGCGACAATATTATATTCAGTGTATTTGTTCGACTCCTTGAGACGCATCGATTGACCTATTGATATTTTATGATTCACCAGTACCTATTTATGAATTAAACAAAAAACAAAAAATGGTTTATTCTTTTTATGAGATTTTTTTTTTATATTCAAAATAAACACAATATTACATGTAGAGTATTTGTTCGCGTCCTTGAGACGCATCGATTGACCTATTGATGAACCTTTTATGACCCATCAGTACAGATTTATGAAGTTTAAAAAATGTTTTATTCTGTTTATATGAAAAAAACTTTGTTGATATTCAAAACACGACAGTATTACATGTAGAGTATTTGTTCGCGTCCTTGAGACGCATCGATTGACCTATTGGTAAACCTTTTATGACCAACCAGCACCGATTTATGAAGTTTAAAAAAATTGAGTATTCTGTTTATATGAGAAAAACTTTGTTCATATTAGGAGTACTAAAATACTGTATCTGACATGTTTGTTTGCGTCTTTGAGACACGTCGAATGACCTGTTGATGAACCTTCTATAACCTCTTATGAACTAGCAATACCGATTTATAAATTGAAAAAATATGTTGTTCATCTTGTTGATATAAGGACAACTTTTTTAATATTGGGAATACAACTATAATGTATATAATATATTTGTTCACGTCTTCGAGACGCTTCAATTGCCAAAATTAATATCGTTTTTTATTTTTTCAACAAAATTAGTTTCCTTGTTTATAAGAGGATTTTTTTTTATTTGAAATATAACAGTACTACATTGGTTGTAACTGTTCGCGTCTTCGAGACGCGTGGATTGATCTTTTGACGAACTTTCGAAGACCATTATTAATTAATCAATAGCCACTCAGAAAGTTTTAGGAAAAGTTACATTGTTTATATAAGGTTTTAATTGGCAATATAAAACTACCGTAGATTAAGAAGTTGTTCATTGTAACAGAACACATCAATTGACATTTTGGTGGGCCCTCTGATTTTTTTTAAATAAAATTTTCGAAAAAAGACAGAAACGTAAGCTTGAAAAATATTGAAAGTATCCGTTTTTTTTCTTTTGTTAGGGAAAACCTCCCTCTATGAGGAAGAAAATTTATTTGATACTGATGAGGAAGTAAAATGCTCATAAAATGAGCACAAATAAATACACCCATAGTGAATACGTCCATAGTACTTCGCAGACGTATTTTATACTAAAAGACGGATTTTCCACAACATACATAAGTTTTTAACCAAATAGTTGAATTTTCTACTAAAAAATATAAGTTTTCAACCAAAAATCTAATAGTTAAATTTTCAATTTAAAAAGTAACTTTTCAACCACAAAAAAAATGAAACGAATTATCAACCAGTCGAATTTAATAAAAAATGCGAATTTTCAACAAGATAGTTCAATCCTCTACGAAAATGATGAAACTTCGACAAAAAAGATTAATTTCCTGCCCAAATAGACGAATTTTCAACGAAATACATGAATTTTCAACTTATAAATGATAAATTCTCAACCGATATTGGAATAATGAATAACAATAAATCCATTTTTAAGTTGAATTTTATAATAAGTTATATCAAGAATGACTGCATGCAAGTCTTCTTTTATGCGAACATTTCTAAAAGATGACGAGTGAGTGTATTTTTCAAGAAACTGCTTGCATAAACAAATGATTATAAGTAGAGTGTGGAAGGGAACCATATCGCCAGTTTGAGATAGCTTTATAGGCGCTCTCTGAACATAAGGATATCTCAATAAAGACAATTAATCGTATTGAATTATTATTTCATTTAACCTTCCTAGACTGTATTTCTCCCATAATCCTATAACCGAAAATAGAATAGTTAAATTTTTGGTTAAAAAAAAAAAACTTTTCAACAACAAAAAAACGTATTTTCAACAAAATAGTGGAATTTTCAAATAAAAAATATAAGTTTTGGACCAAAAATGAAAAATTTAATTGCCAACAAAAATAAACGAATTTTCAAACAGTGGTATTCAACCAAAAAGGTGAATTTTTAATAAGATAGTTCAATCCGCTACCAAAATAATGAGTTTTCAACAAAACAGATTGATTTTCTACGCAAAAAGACGAATTTTCAACAAAGTACATGAATTTTTAACATATAAAATATACATTTTCAACCGAAAATAGAATAGTTAAATTTTCAGTTTAAGAAAAAACTTTTCAACAACAACAAAAACGTATTTACAATAAAATAGTGGAATTTTCAATAAAAAAAAATGTTTGAATCGAAAATAGACATTTTAAATTTTTTGTTGAAAAATTTAATTTTCAACTGATAAAAACGAATTTACTAGTCGAATTCAACCAAAAAGGTGAATTTTTAACAAGACAGTTCAATTCTCTACCAAAATGATGAATTCTCAACAATAAAGATAAATTTTCTACCCCAAAATAAAATTTGTCAACAAAATACAATAATGTCCTAGCAAATAGTTGAATTTTTCAACTTATAAAGCATAACTTTTCAACCGAAAATAGAATAGTTAAATTTTCAGATTAAAACATTCATTTTTACAGAAAAAAAATGAATTTTCAACAAAATAGTTAAACTTTCAACCAAAGAGGTGAATCTTGAAACAAATGAATTTTTAACAAAGTAGTTCAACTTTCAACCAAGTATTTTATTGAATTTTTAACCAAGAAAGATGAATTTTTAACCAAATAGTTGAATTTTCAAACCAAAAATATGATTTTTCAACAAAAATGTTAATTTTTTACCAAATAGTTAAATTTTCCACTAAAATGGAGAATCTTATACCAAAAAAATAAATGTTTTACGAAGTAGTTTAACTTTAAACCAAGCTGTTAATTTGTCAACCAAAAAATATTAACTTTCAACCAAACAGTTGCATTATTAATAAAAAAGGATGAATTTTCAACCAAGAAGACCAATTTTCTACCAAAAAGACGAAATTGCAACAAAATATATTACATTTTCAACAAAAAATATCAAATTTTAACAAAAAAATGAAATAGTTATTTTCTGCCAAAAAATTTAATTCTCAATAGAAAAACCAATTTTCAACAAAATAGTTGGGTTTAATAATAGTTTAATAGTTAATAATAAATAATAATAATATAATATAATAATAT
>JAABKJ010004606.1:0-12800 GCA_011634705.1 Andricus grossulariae
AACGGACGTCACGAAAAAAGTCTGGATAAGAAAAATGTTTCATTTTGCACGCTCTACAAGATTATCATGCAGACTTTTCAAATTTTCTTGACAAATCGAAAATTCACATTTTTATGGCACAAAAAATAATGAAAAATCACAAATTTAATTTTACGGTCAAACTATGCAAGATACGACAAATGATTGACAAAAATTGTGCAACCAAAAACGATGTACAAATTGGTTATTGGTCACTTTTTGATAGAACGCGCAATTTTTGTTTTATTCGTGAAAAACAACATTAAAAATTAAAAAATTAAATTTTTGGACAAACGACACAAGAGACGAAAGAAAAAATAAAAAGACAGAAGCTGTTAGACCAAAAAATATCTGCAAATTTGTTATAAACTCTTTTTATAAAAGTGTATCAAAAATTAAACATGCACTTTTGGGAAAAACGACACAAGCTACAATAACTTTTAGTTTAACAAAAATTTTCGCCTAAATCATATCTACAAATTTGCTTACAACTTTACACTAGTATGCGTATTTTCAGTTTAAATCATAAAGAATAACGCTGAAAATAAACAAATTAAATTTATGGAGAAACGTCACAAGTTGCAATAAAATTTGTAATAACAACATTCTTTGTATAGGATGCACACTTTTTTATAATTATAAAAACAAGACAATGGAAATACGTATGTTTCAATACCAATGTATATTATGAATTGTGATAATATAAATTTATTTAAATGATAGATTTTTCAGGGAAGCTGAGAATAAAAATTAGTGCAAAACAGGGAGCAAATATTGAAGTCATCATGAAAAGTAAAAATTGTATATTATTTCGCGAAATATGAATAAGCAGTACCAGCTTGATATACAGAAATAAATATTATATACATTTGATATTATAATGTTGAACATAATGTAGGAAAGTTCAGATTTTGGACAAAATCAAGAGCGAAGCACGAGATTCGTCATGAGAATGTGTTTGCTAAAGCCAAAGGAGCTTTAACAAAAAAGAATTCAAAATCACCAAATTATAGTTGTCGATGATGTGACCTTTAATTTTAAAAAGTCTGGGCGCAAATGTGGGGGAAATACAAAGACCGAGCGCGTTGCGCGAGATAAATATATTATCGAGCGCGAAGCGCTAGAACCAACAGTCGGGCGCCCTAGGTGCCCTCAAACTTGCGAGCGAAGCGTGCCGCGCGATGAGAATGTGCCTGTTTAGCTGGCAGATTTTTAAAAATAAAAAAGTGGAGTTTGCCCTCTTTTGCAAAAATTGCCCATATGTTTTTAATCCTTCAACTAGTTTTTCAAATTTTATATATAAATGTACAATTGAAATTCGAAAATGTCCTTATTCATTTTTTCTATCATTCTGCGTAAGTTTAATGTCTTTATGCAAATTTAGATTCTCAATAGTAGGTAAAACTCAAAGAGTAAATTTGAATGCCAAACGACAAGTGTGTCCCGACTTTGAAACTTTGCACAGAAAAGCAATTTATAATATACTTAATAACAGATATAGACAGCTAAAAGAATTGGCTGCCATGCCACAAAAGTTAGTAAGCCCGCATAAAAAAATTAGGTCAAAAGTTATATAAGTTTAAAGAAAAAATTGGAATTTTTATGCAAAACAAAGTAAAAAATTCAAATACGCATAACTTCCTATACATTTTTTTTCATAAATCGCAAAAATACCTACCGCCTAATTTCCTTTAAAAACAAAATATTTTGAACTTGAGAGATTCTGCGACTTCAAGTGTAGAACCTGCCTGATATGAAATGGATCCGTTCCGTAGATATTTTTCGGGCGAATAACTTGTGACTATCTTTTTTCCTTCGTATCCTGTGTCGTTTTTCCAAACATTGCATTTTCTCATTTCGATTGTTATTTTTGCTATTAAAACAAAAACTGCGTGTCCTATAAAAAATGGTCGATGACCAATTTGTTGTTCTTCCTACGGTAAACAACGTCTGTTTTTTATTTTTGGTTCGTGACTTGTGTGGATTTTCCTCAAATTTAATTTTTTACATACATTCTCATCATTTATGATTCAGAAAGCATTAGAATAGTCAGGAATTTTACACTTCAGTTATGCAATGGATCTCGACGTTTTGAGACCCCCTTGAGCCGAAAATCAACTTTTAGCGATGGCTTCTGTCTGTCCGTCCGTCCGTAAACAGAAACTCTCGAAAAAATGAACGGATCAAATTGAGCTTTGACAAACTTTTCTAGGTCCTGAAAGAAAGAAAACTTAGAACACATCTATAAATTTTCTATGAATCACTTTTTGACAGAACGCGTAGTTTGGGTTTTAATCCTGAAAAATAATGTTAAAAATAAAAATGAAAAGTTTGCGGAGAAACCACAAAAGGTGCCAAAAAAAATTGGTGTACAAAGGTTGCTCCCAAAAAACGAGATACAAATTTGTTATAATTTATTACATTCTCATCATTTATGATTGAGAAAGGATTAAAACTGTCCGAGATTTGACACAGCAAAATTCAAATTTCGAACCAAACAACGCGAAATACGGGAAAATGTCTTAAAGAGCGAATTATGGGTTTTGAAAAGTAATTCAAAATTTCTTTTTGCAACATCCACCTTAAATGTTACGTTTTCATGCTTCTAAATCAGTGGTCGCCACTGCCGTGGCGAGTCGAGTCAAAATCTCGTGGCAGTACCTGCTGCCGCCATAGAGGTCCGACCCGCCACGGATGCTTCTTTTGTTAAGCGGTTCGAGTAACGGGGATTAAAATTCAAAACTAAAAATTCCTTAATTTCAAAATTAGCAATTTGAAATTCGAAATCTGTGGATTTTTGCGATCAAAAAGAATCTAAGAAACGTCTCAAAATCCAAAAATTTAATGAACAATAACACTTAGTTTACATTCAATTTTCAATATTAGAAACGTTTTAATTTCCAAAATTAGCGTAGAATGGCATTGTATAAGCTTACAAAATTCTTTTAATATTCGATCTTCGTATAAAGAAAATATAAAATTACTTTCCATACAGGAATACGAAAAAAACAACATTTTTAGTTAAAAAATGAGGAA
Organism: Andricus grossulariae; assembly: GCA_011634705.1. NCBI lineage: Eukaryota > Metazoa > Arthropoda > Insecta > Hymenoptera > Cynipidae > Andricus > Andricus grossulariae. The sequence continues at coordinate 3,055 of JAABKJ010004606.1, forward strand.
TTTGAAACAACAAAATTAAAAATTTGTGATTTTCACGACTACATGACAATCTACAATATTTTCTTAAGAGAATAAGAATAAATTAACGATAAATACCTAATTTTTGGAATTTAATTTTCATTGTAAGAACATTTTTAATTTACAAACTTATGCTCTTTATCGAGCATTTGACAGGATTGAAGACTGACATTCGTGCGTTTTTTCCTAAACAGCGTGAGTTTAAGAATGGGTGTGTTCTTAACCCGTTTAAACTAGTTTTTGTTGAACATGCCGCATTGGAAACAAAAGCCCAACATCAGCTGATTGATCTCTCTTGTCATGAACTACGGAAAGCTGATTTTCAAGAGCACACAATTTCTCAATTTTGGGTTTTCATGAAACGGAAATATCCCGAAGGGCAGAATGGGTGGGAGCCACTTTGCCTGATCAACAAAATAGGACGTCATTTACTGTGCGATAAGTATGCCTGGCATCTGAGAGGTATAATTTCAGAACGTTGGTAACAACGAAACCCATCGAGATCCAAAATCATTCAGCGAAGGAGGCCGGATTCAGAGTACTGCCTTGAGAATAAAGAGGGATGTAGCACAATAGGCTTCATAGCTTGAGCGCTAGGGGGGCACCTCACGGGACCGCCCGCCCACATTACAACTAACTGAGTTGATGTTTGCAGCACGTAGTAAATTATTTTTAAGTACTAAACATGATAACGAAACAATGATAACGAATAGCGTGTTTAGGTATTTGTACATTTGTATTACATGTCTGTGCTGTATTTAATTATCAAGCGATATTTTTTATACATGTTTTTAATAATTACATTTTATTTTCTAGACCTGATATTGTATTCTTCATGTTAAGGTCATGTGACGAGTGGGTCGCGTGACCGGCTTCCTAACTTACCGACACTTTTTTTATTTGTAAACTTATTTTCACACGAATAGCCACATCGAGTTGAAAATTCGGGATAATAAATAAGAAGCACTAAGAAACGTGGCTCTGGTCCTAAATTTTTATACTTATGAAAAAAGCAAAACAAGAATATTTACAAAAAAAACTTTTTTCATAATTATAAAAATTTAGGACCAGAGCCGCGTTTCTTAGCGTTTCTTATTTGTTAGCCCAAATTTTCAACTCGATGTGGCTATTCGTGTGAAAATAGGTTTACAAATAAAAAAAGTGTCAGTAAGGTAGGAAGCCGGTCACGTGACACACTCTTCACATGGCCTTAAGTACATAAAAAATACTTTTAGAAATTTTATACTATAATTTCAAAAAAAAAAATTTCGAATATATAATATTGTGCAACTATCATACAAGTACTGATTTTTTTTCAATAACGGATATTATAAGACTTTAGAAATTTTCCGAAAAAGAAACTTCCCGAAATTTGAATATACCCGAAAGTTTATAATGTTACCGAAATTGAAAATTGCCGGAATATAAAAATTCCGGATAAAAAATCACCAAATTATAAAATATCGAAACTAAAACATTCCGGAAATTATAAAATTTCAAAATCGTAACAATTTTTTTTTTAATATGCAAAGTATTTTTTAGGAATGATTGTTATTTTTAATTCAAAACAATACTTTTTTAAAATACATCATAGTTTTTCAAAAAAAGATCAGTGTCAGGAATTTTGCAGTTTTTTCCCTGAAATCACACAATTACGAATGAAATTTAGTATGAACCAGAGAGCTGCTTCGTTTTTCATTGCAATGTATTTTTATGAAGTCAAGACATTTTTGCACTAAATAAATCCTCATATGAAATTCTGAAAAACAAAAAAGGTTAAACATAGACAAAAGTTGTATTTATATTTCATAAAAATTTACTTACGACAATTGTGTTGTCATAGTCCGGTGCTGAACGAGCTTGGATGATGACGCCTCCTGAAGAGTCCCCAGGAGAGAGTGTTTGATGGCAGTTGCAGGATGTATAGTATCCTGGATTACTGTGCTGATAACTTGGAGTGATTGAATAACTTGGAACGACAGGCTGATGATGTACCACATTTGAAGGTACCACATATTGTTGAGTTGGAGGTACTACATAGTGTTGATGTGGAGGTACTACATAGGTTGGAGTTTGAGGTACTACATAGGTTTGAGTTGCAGGTACTACATAGTTTTGAGTTGGAGGTACTACATAGATGTTGGACTCGTGTCCTGAATCATACCCCCATTTTTTTTTATGGAACTTATGAAAATGTTTGTAATGTCGAGGCTCACTCTCGAATTTTCCATGGTGTCCATGGTGTTTATGATGTCCATGGTGTCCATGGTAGGATTGAGGTTGAACATTGATGTATGTTGGAGGTGTTGGCTGAGGTTGAACATTGATGTATGCTGGAGGTGATGGCTGAGGTTGAACATTGATGTATGCTGGAGGTGATGGCTGAGGTTGAACATTGATGTATGTTGGAGGTGATTGCTGAGGTACGCTTTCGTAGATAACGTTCATGGGAATATCAGGTTGTTGATAATGCAAGTCATGATGAACGTAGCTAGGTTGAGGCTGAGGAATATTGTAGACAGGAGGTTGAGGAATATTGTAGACGGGAGGTTGAGGAATATCAAATGTTTGTGTAGGGATTGGTAATGGTTGCGGTTTATCTTCCTCACAAATCGTTACTGTTGATGGAGATCCACTAATTTCCATGCAGAATTTTGTAGGAATTGATGGTTGACTTGTTAGGGTCTTGCATGACTTTTTTTCTCGGTCGACTTCCGTCTGATCAGAGGCCTCTTCCAGTTGTAAATCACGCTTCTGCTCTTCTTTGCTTTTTTCCATGTTGATCTTTGAAGACTCAAACTTTGATGATTCGAGTTTTAAAGGGTCGATTTTTGATGATACGACCTTTGGCGATTCGTCCTTGGAGTCGTGGATTTTCGAAGTAGGAGCCTGGGGTTTTTCGAGTTTGGAAGTAAGTTCGCCATTGGAACTGTCGCCTGAATTCCTCTTCTCAATTTTCGTCGTCACTGTAGTTGATTCAGTCAGAGTGAGGCCTATGATTAATAGGCCTAACACAAGACGCTTCATAATTTGGTGTATCGGATTATATTCTTAGATTAAGTTGAAAATCCGACCGCGACGAATTCACGTGGAGAACTGATGACTTTTGATGGGAATAATACAATTTAAGAAGAGTTTAGGACATTCTTTTTCAGTGGGAGAGTGTTTGAATACTCCAGTTAGTAACGACCGAAATTGCATATCCACGCAGTATCCATGTTTATATTCTTGAAATACGTTTCTGTTCCTGGAAGAGCCATTGGAGGAGATTCCAAACAATTTTCAGCATTCGAATTGAATTGCGCTTTGCATTTAGTGGAAAATTATTGATGTCATTGTGTAATAGAGCGTCAACACTGATGCAATATTATCTTTTCAGGTAGAGACAATCAGGGTCAAAATCGCAGAATGAATACAAATACAAATACAAATATTTGAGTAATATACGAGTACAACATTATACGTTTATTAATATATTGGATAATGGATAAAAAATCTTGCAAGTTGATTGAAATTATGTAACCGAATCATGCAAGTTTTTTTTGAAGATGATAAAAACTGAGGATAATTGCTACTAGAATTAGAGTGGGGAAAGATAAAAAGTGTCCAATCAGGTCCAATCAACCTGATTTTACAGAAGAAGCTAGAAACCTTTCTAGAGTAACAATTTAAAAGCGATTTAAAAAATTATTTTTTTAAATAATAGGCGGATGGATCAGATTTATAACCATTGTATGAAAAAACAGATAGCGCCAAATGTGCATGTGATATTCTAATGGAAATGGCGATAAACATAGCACCGTTTAGCATTCCCCTGATATCAATAATAAAAATAGTATATAAATCGTTAAGAAAATCAACTGAAGTACATATTTTTATTTCTTTTATTTTTTGTTATTTATTAATTTTTCAATGAATCTTCAACCGATTTCAAAGTTTTTTTAAAAATTGAAACCGAATTGTCACTGATAATCCCAAAAGGCACGTTTCAACAAATAGTATCTCAATCTCTTAAAAACTTCTCAAACTGCGGATTTTTAATGCAATTACATTTGTCATGGAATGACAGTGTACTTTACTGAATTATCACTAGCAAACCAGAAAAAGCACTTTTCAGAAAAAACTTCTAAAACTTGTCTGAGTTGCCAATTTAAAAAAAAATTGTTAAGAAAAATAAGGGATATAATTTATTATGTTTAAATATTATTTGAAATTATAATAATGGCAAAAGCCGCCTGATGATGATCGAAACCATCAAAAAGTCTCCTACCATTATTCATAACAATACAATTGTTATAATAAAATGATTTTTTCATAATTAAATATATTAATTCATTCCTTGTGAATCTTTTTATATCGATTGCACATTAATATTACTGATTTTGAACGGATTACGTATTATTATTGCATCCGTATCTTAAAATGGAATTTTTTTTCAAACTCCATGGTTAAATAAGAAAAACAAAAAAATTGTTTCTAAAATATAAGACGACAAATATCTTAAATTTTCGTTTGCAAAATATGCAAACAAAAAAGTGCGATGCTCTTGGCCTAAAAATCGCCCTTATTTTCAAACCTTTTTTTCAAACTATTTAACTAAATATTGATTGATCGAGAATGGTAATCGAAAGTTCGTCAATAGATCAATCCACGCGTTTCAAAGACGCGAACAATTACATCAAATGCATTACTGTTATATTCCCAATATAAAAAAATCCTCTCATAGACAAGGAAAATAATTTGTTGAGAAAATTTAAAAACGATATTAGTAGGTTATGGTAGGTCATGACAGGTTCTTAATTTGAGCGATCGATGCGTCTCGAAGACGCGAAAAATTATATTATATACATTACTGTTGTATTTCCAAAATTAAATAAGGTGTTCCCATAACAACAAGAAAAATAATCTATTTAAAAAAATCCATAAATCGGTATTGCTAGATTATAAGAGGTCATAGAAAGTTCGTCAATAGGTCATTATACGTATCATGAGGACGTGAACAAATATGTCAGATACAGTACTGTATTATTTCTAATATAAACAAAGTTTTTCTCATATGAACAGAATAGACAAATTGTTTGAAACCATAAATTGGTCCTAGTGGGTCATATAAGGTTCAAAAATAGGTCAATCGATGCGTCTCAAGGACGCGAACAAATACACTAATTATAGTATTGTCGTGTTTTGAATATCAAAAAAGTTTTCCCCATATAAACAGAATAAACCATTTTTTTGAAACTTCATAAGTCGGTACTGGTAGGTCATAACAAATTTTTTGTTTGAATCTCTAAACGCAAAAAAAACTATATCTAAATGACCGATCTAGCTCAATATCCTATCAGACCTGAATAACAGTCCGAGCTACAATTCTTCCAGATATGGTGAACATAAAAAAGTTACACCCATACCCATACCCATACCCACACCCACACCAACACATACACATGGGAATTCTTTTAAAATCGTATTTTAGAGCTCCTGGGGTCGAATTATATCGAAATATGTCAAAAAATTATATATGAACATTTTGATCATTACAAACCTCCCTCTATCGGGAAGCAAATAATAAATGACAAAAATAAATTTAAAAGCAAGTAAAGTTTATTGGATAAAGTCGACTAAAAAAATTATGGAAAAATTATATTTTTAATTAATTACCTGTCATTGAAATCTACTGCCATCTTTAATTTTTTTTAACTTCTAGAAGGCTTGTTTTCAAATGTTTTTCATTAGCTTAAATTCATTAATTAATTTTAACAGTTAATTTATTTGTCAAAGTGATTTTCGAATTTCCAGATTAATACAATTGAGAAAAAGATTCCGTTTACAGTCTCATTTATAACCCTTTTTCAAATGCACATTTGGATAATTATTAATTGTGAATAATCTCAAACAAAATATTATAAGCAATTCAAAATTTTGGGAAAAAGTAACCCATTTCCAGTTCGTCCAGTGCTAGTAATACGGAAAATTCCGTAATAGAAGACAGTACCTTCGAAAAAATAAATTTATCGGGCTATTTCATCTCTAAATATATATTAAGATATTTTTGAATTGTTTGTAAATTTTTTAATTAATCAAAAATTAATTTTCAAGAATCTTCAATAATCAATATTACCTTAAATTCTGATTTTACTTCACAGTCTTGGAGGCATGATTTAGAAAAAAATTAATTGGATTTCTTCTTGGGTCTTTAATCATTTTCTTTAGCGTTGTGACAATAAATTTCCAATCGTCTTTTCGAATCACCCTATCGGCTATCTTGATTTTGTTTATTTTACAACTTATCTGAATTTTATCTGAATCAGTGCACTTTCATTTATTCCAAGTGTTGAGAAACGTAAACATTCGGATATTCCAAGTCTGAAGGGGCCCCCACCTCTACCGCGAGTCTTTTTGGTACTTTTGATACTATTTTGGTACTTTGGTACTTCAATTCTCTATGTCAAAAGAATTTCTGTTCCAAAATTGAACTTATTTTTATGAAAATCTTTCTGCATGAATATTCTTCACAATATTCATATTCCTAAATAATATTGGTATTATAATTTATACATTTAATTGAAATACAATCCTATTTATTTATTCCTCACCCGAAAGCTTTAAAAACAATTTTTTTAAAATAAATATACTATCAAAAATTTGCCCGGCGTTGCCCGGACAGTGGCAACTTCCAGGAAGATTTTTGAAAGTAACAAAAAATTCAACGAAACAACAAACAATTCTTAAATTGAACTTAAATAAACTTGTTATAAGTAATTTATTTATTCTTGCTCTCGTGATTGTAAAACATTGCATATTGTTTGTATAAACTTACTACATAACAACTGAATCAAAATACACAATTTGCAACAGTTTTATTCATTTAATAAAAATTTAACTCGAAAACAAACAAATAAATCATTCAATCGAACTAACAAATTTTTAGAAGTTTCAGGGAATTTATCTTTTCTCCGACAGGTTCAAAATATCAACAAGAAACCAGTCAAATTTTTCTTATTTTTGAACCATTAATAACAAAAAAAAAAAGAGAAACGTAACATATCAAACTTGATTTTTTATCTGAATTCTACGTTCCAAAAGCTTTAATTTAAGGCTATCCTGGTAGAAAATCTGACTAAAAGAAAAGCTTGCAGAATAGGGGTCTAAACACCAAATTCGTTTGATTTTTGTTATTTTTCAACCATTGATATGCGAAAAAAAATGTTACATAGCAATTTTATTTTTGACAGCTATTCTACATACTAAGATCTTCACTTTTAGTCATCATCGAAAAAATTAGACTAAAAGAAAAGCTTCCAGTATAGGGCTCTAAATAACCAAATTTTTCTCATTTTTCTGTTTATCTAATTTTTTAAACACTCATATTAAGAAAAGAAAACTGTAACATAGAAAATTGCATTTCCTTTATTTTCTTTCTTTTTCTTTTAATCCTGGCCACAAGATTATAAGGGGTTTCTACGAAACCCTAAAAAAGTAAAAAATGCGGAAGCACTTTCAGTTGTATTAACAACTAACTAGTTGAACTTTCAAGAAAGAGAAAAGAATTTTTAACAAAATAGTTGAAATTTAAACCAAAAAAGATGACCTTATCAAAATAGTTGAATTTTCAACCTAGAAAGATGCATTTTCAACCGAATTTTAGAATTTTCAAATAAAAAAGATGAGAATTCAACAAAGTACATTTGAATTTTCAAATCAAAAAGACGAATTTTTTAGAAAAATGTTGAATTGTAAGCAAAAAAATTCATTCTCAACCAACAAAAATTACTGTTCTACCATAAAAGATGATTTTCCTACTAAGAGACAAATTTTCAACCAGTTGAATTAAACAAAAAAAGAAAGAATCCTAAACAAAACAAATGAAGCCTAAATCTAATAGATGATTTTCAATCAAGAAAGATGACTTTTCAAAGGAATAGTTGAATCTTCAAAAAAAATATGAATGTTCAAAAAACAAGGTTAATTTTCTAACCAAGAAGATGAATTTTCAATAAAATACATGAATTTTTAACTTATACACAATAAATTCCCTACCAGAAATGGAATATATACATTTTCAGATAGAAAATTAACTTTTAACAAAAAAAAAAGAATTTTCATCAAAGAATTATTTTTTAACAAAGTAATTCAACAAAGAAATTGAATCTTTGACAATAAGAAATAAATTATAAAACTAATAGTTAAGTTTTCAACAAAATTTATCAATTTCCAACAATATTGTTGAATTTTGAAGCCAAAAAAACAAATCATCTTCAAATCAGTCGAATTTTCAACCTAAAAATATGATTTTGCCCGAAAAAACTTATTTTCTACCAAATAGTTTCTTTTTCATAAAAATATTATAATTTTCAACCCAGTAGTTAAATTTTCAAGATGAAAGAATAAATTTTTAACCAAATAGTTAAATTTTCAAACAAAAAGATCAATTTTCCACCAAGAAGATTATTGTTCTACCAAAAAGACGAATTTTCTACAAAATACATCAATTTTCAACAAGACTGTTGAATTTTGAAGCCAGACAAATGAATTATCTTCAAGCCAGTCGAATTTCCAACCCAAAAATATGATTTTGCCTCAAAAAAGTTAATTTTCTACCAAATTGTTTACTTTTCATAAAAATAGTTTAATTTTGAAGAAAGAAGAATACATTTTGAACCAAATAGTTTATATTTCAACCAGAAAGATATCAATTTTCCATCAAGAAGATTAATGTATCACCAAAAAAGACGAATTTCCCACAAAACACATCAATTTTCAATAAGATTGTAGAATTTTGAAGTCAAAAAGACGAATTATCTACAAAGGAATAAAACTTGCATTCCGAAATACCAAATTCTTCACTTTTGAACCAAACAGTTGAATTTTCAAGAAAAAGAATGAATTTTTAACCAAATAGTTAAATTTTCAACGAGATTGTTGAATTTTGAAGCCAAAAAAACAAATTATCTTCAAACCAGTCTAATTTTCAACCCAAAAATATGATTTTGCCCCATAAAACTTAGTTTCTCAAAATAGTTTCTTTTCCATAAAAATATTTTAATTTTCAACCAAGTCGTTAAATTTTCAACAAGAAAGAATGAATTTTCAAGCAAATAGTTAAATTTTCAAACAAAAAGACAAATTTTCTACCACGAAGATTAATGTTCTACCAAAAATAAGAATTTTCCACAAAATACATAATTTTTTAACAAGATTGTTCAATTTTAAAGCCCAAAAAAAACGAATTATCTACAAAACAGTTGAATTTTCACCAAATTTTATACCGAATACTTCACTTTTGAACCAAAAAGTTAAATTTTCAGCAAAGGAAAATCTACAAGGGAATCAAATTTTAATTCCAAAAATATGATTTTGTACAAAAACAAATAATTTTTTACCCAGTAGTTTAATTTTCAACAAAAAGAATGCACTGTTAACCAAAAAGTTGAAGTTTCAAACAAAAAGATACCAATTTTCCACCAAGAAGATTAATGTTCTACCAAAAAAGACGAATTTTCCACAAAATACATCAATTCTCAACAAGTGTGTTGGATTTTGAAGTCAAAAAGACGCATTATCTACAAAGGAGTCAAATTTGCATTCCAAAAATATGATTTTTTACCAAAAAAACTTGATTTTCTACCAAATAGTTTAATTTTCAGAAAAATAGTTTAATTTTCAACGAAAAGAATGAATTTTTAACCAAATAGTTGAATTTACAAAACAAAAGAGATCGAACATTATGA
>JAABKJ010004606.1:12810-24133 GCA_011634705.1 Andricus grossulariae
TAACCAAATAGTTAAATTTACAAAGAAAAATATGAATTTCCCACGAAGAAGATTAATGTTCTACCAAAAAGATGAATTTTCCGCAAAATAAATCAATTTTCAACAAAATTGTTCAATTTTAAAGCACAAAAAACAAATGATCTACAAAACAGTTGAATTTTCAACCCAAAAATGAGATTTTCAGGAAAAAATTTAATTTTCTACCAAATACTTTAATTTTCAATAAAGCAGTTGATTTTTTAACAAAAAGAATGAATTTTGAACCAAATAATTAAATTTTCAACGAAAAAGATCACTTCTTCACCGAGAAGATTAATGTTCTGCCAATAAAGACGAATTTTTCACAAAATATATCAATTTTCAATAAGATTGTTGAATTTTTAAATAAAAAAGACGAATCATCTACACAGGAATCAAATTTTAATTCCAAAAATATGATTTTGTACCAAAAAAAAAATAAATTATCTACAAATCAGTCGAATTTTCTACCCGGAAATCTGAATTTTCAACTAAAATGAAATAATGAATCTTCAACAACAAAAATTTTATTTTAAAGCAGTTTAATTATAAATCAACTAGTTGATTCTTTCAACGAAATTCAAACATTTATGTACATTACTATACCAATTATCAATTTTATTTTATACGGAAGATTTGAAAAAGAAAGGGGTTAATAAAAATGAGAACTTTTATAAAATCACATATATTATTCTCCTTCTCGCTCCTCATATTGCCCTAGAGACGATTTTTATACACACAATCCAAACTTGACAAAAAGTCACTTCTTGTGTAATATTTTCCATAAAAAATAATAAATTAAAATAAATAGCTCTATCAAGTAAGTGTTTATCAGGCTAATCACAATTTGTACTTAAGCTTCTTTCAGTTAATTAGAGATCCTATCCATCTCCTCGTACCTTCTATTCACCGCAGGATTATTTTCATGATGTAAATGTTGTCTCGCTCTATCCATTATTAATTGTTGCATCGCAGGACTCTGCTTTTGGAAGTTCCTCACAATGTCATCATCTGTTTGGTTTTTTTCTCGAATGTGATGGACTTGCTGAGACGATTTTTGAGGAGGGTTTATTGAATTCGCCACTGGAGATGTCATCTGTGAAGTTAGGCTCTGCAAATGTTTCTCGGACTCATTGGGATGATCTTTTGTGCCTTCATCAGGTTCTCTGGAGAATCTCTCATCTTGAACTGTTGTTGGTCTCCAAACGTCCATGGATTGGGCTGCCTCATCATCTTTTCGGGAAAATCTTCGGGATTGATTATCTGGATCTTGTACTGATCTTATGTTCAGCGAACTGGAACTATCTAGACCAGGAGCTCTCAGATTAGTGGACAGTCCATTATCTCCCAAATTTGCTGATGCTCTAAAACCTCCAAAATCTGCTGATGATCCAAGTCCTCCACGTCGAAACGAAGGTTGAGAAAGTTCCTGAGCGTTTTGATTGTTATTACTCTGTAAAAAAAAGTTTTCAATATTTCATTATCAGTTTCTCAAAATTTTGAGAATATTTAGAATCCTCAGTTTTCAGGGTTTTTTGTACCATGCAATTTTTAAATGGAAATGTAAAATTAATATTAATACAAAACTTTTTTATTTTATAGTATCTTTTGTATGTAAAGTAATATATAAGAAAAGCAAGAACAATATTTTTGATAATTGATGAATATTGATATCTCAAATGATGAATCTTTAACCAAACAAATACATTTTTATTGAAATAGTTTAACTTTAAACCAAGTAGTTAAATTTTCAGCCAAAAAAGATACATTCTCAATAAAAAATGTAATAGTGGCTACTTTAACCAAAACACTTTTTGATTTTAATGTAAAAACAGTTTAATTTAACCTTAAAAATCAACTTTTCAACAAAATATATCTATCCTTAACACAACAAATTAATTTTTAAACGAAAAAGATGAAATTTCTATGAAGAAGATCAATTGTCTACCGAAAAATAAGAACTTTCGAACAAAAAAGATGATTTTTCAACCAAATAGTTGAATTTTTTACCAAAAAAAAATTAAAAGAAAAAGATTAATTTTTTAAGCAAAAAGACGAATTTTCAACCAAATAATTGAATCTTGAAATAAAAAATATCAATCTCCAAACCTCCAAAAGTTTAATTTTCTACAAAAAAAACTAATTTTCAACCAAATAGTTAAATTTGTAACAAAGAACAATGAATTTTCAATCAATAAAATGAATTTGCAACAAAATAGTTAAATTTTCTACCAAAAATATGAATTTTCCATCAACATCATTACTTTTCCACTAAGATCATTAAGTTTTCACCCAAAAAGACGAATTTTCAAACCAATTGTTAAATTTGTAAATATGAACAATTAATTTTCAACCGAATAGTTTAATTTCCTATCAAAAAACGAATTTTCAATCGAAAGTTAAATCTGCAACTAAAAAAGATGAATTTTACATCCAGAACGTTAATTTTCCACCAAAACATACGAATTTTTAACAAAATAATTAAACTTTGAACTAAAGGAGATCAATTTTAAAAAGTTTAATTTTTTTAATAAAAAAAAAATGAATTTTCCACCGAGATAATTAATTGTCCACCTATAAAGACGAATTTTAAACCAAATAATTAAATTTTCAACTAAAAATATGAATCTTCAATTTGAAGAAAATCAGTTTTTAACAAAGTAGTTTAATTTTCAACCAGAAAAGATTAATTTTTATCCAAATAGTTGGATTTTCTATTAAAGAGATGAATTTTCTACAAAGAATATTCATATTCTACCAAAAATTCGAATTTTCAAACAAAAAAATTGAATTCTTGAGGAACGAAATAGTCAAATTCTCAGTTTTGGGAGATAATGAATTTTCAAATTTTATTCTTCAACAAAAAACGAATTTATTTTCAACTAAAATTATGAATTTTCAACTAAGAAAATTAATTTATTACTAAAATCATGAATCTTTAACCAGAAAAATGAAGTTTCAACAAAGTAGTTCAACCTTCGACCAGGTACTTGAATTTTCAAAAAAAAAAAAGAATTCTTAACGACAAAAATAATAGTTTATATTTTAACCAAAAAGGTTTTAATTTTCAATCAAAAACAGTTATTTTCATAGAAAAATAACTTTAAAAAAGTTAAATTTGCAACCTGAAAGATGAATTTTTTACTGAAATCATGAACCTTCAACCAAAAAAAGGAACTTTCAACAAAGAATTTCAACTTTCAACCTAGTATTTGAATTTTCAACCAAAAAGAGGTTTTAATTTTCGATAAAAAACAGTTGAATTTATAAAAAATGAATTTGTTAGAAAACACATTAATTTTCAACCAAACAGTTGAATTTTTCACCAAACTAGACCAAATTTTTACTAAAAGAAATGAATTTCAAAACCAGAGAGACAAGCAAAGATTTTTGTTGAAAAATTGTAAATCTTCTTTGAAATCTATTTTTCTTTTTATGATTTTGCACATATTTTTTTAATAACCGATTTCCTATCAAAAACGTGAATATAACCTGAAACTGTCTAAAAATTAAAAATCTTCTTCGAACAATAATAAATTTTTGTTTTGAAATACTAATTATTGGTGTAAAACGCTAATGTAACCTAAAATTGTTAAAAAAAATTATGAAACTTTAAAATCTAATGATTTTTGTTTAAAAATGTCAATTTCCAGTAAAACCGCTAAAAAACTCGGAAAACCTAATAATTTTTGACAAATGTTTAATCTTTGAAGTATAATAATTTTTAGGATTTTTAAATTAAAAATACCCACTTTCGTAGTAAAAATAGGATTCTTGATCATGATTTCTGTTTAAAAACTTTAATTTCTTGTGAAAAAAACAAACAGATTCTAAAATTTAAAGACCTTTAAGGTCTTTATCAAAACTTTATGATTTTATAATAAAATTATTGAAAAAGATACTAGTTTCCAGCAAAAAAGCACTAACATAAAATATGTATAACATTTTTTATTTTTAGATTTAATTTCATATTGATGTCGATACTTATATTAAAAAAAAATTTTTGATGAATTTAGTTGAAACCATTGTTGTAGTTAAAAGCAAACGAAAGTTGATGTTTAACAACAAAATTACAAATAGTGACAGTAATTATAGATACAAATTTGCTGTTCAAAATACTCTACAGCCTCTAATTCGTAACAGATTTAGATTTGTTTTTATAAATTATCTGCATTAAATTCATAAGAAAGTTTACAAAGCCGATTTCAAAATTTTATTTTTTTTTCTGTAATATATTAACAAATACAGCAGGAAAATGAGCCATTTCAACCTTCGTTGAAATGTTTATCTGTAAACAATTTACTTAAAGGAATTCGTTATGGGTCCTAATTATTAAAGATATTTTAAAATAACACATAAGTGTTGTTAAACCTTTATTTGTATTGTTATTTTGTAATAAATATTATTTATTCATTAAAAATAAACTAATGGAATATTTTGTTTAATGAAATTTTGTATGGAAATATACAAATTATTAAAAAAATTATTATCATCTTAAATTTAAACAATAGTTTCAAAAATACTTTGCATATTAAAAAAAAAGTTTGAATGTTCATCATTCATAATTTTTGTCATGGTTTTGATTTCGGAATTTTCTAGTATCAGAAATGTCGACTTTATTTAATTTTCAAATAATATTATAAATTGTCGGAAATTTTGCAGTCCGTTATCTTGTAAAACACAATTTTGAATGAAACTGAGTAAGACATGCACATACAATTCCAAATAACAAAAAGTTTCTATTTATATTTAATAAAAATTTACTCACCAAAATGTTATTGTCATAGTTAGGTGCTGAACGAGGTTGGATGATAACGCTTCCTGGAGAAGAACCCCCAGGAGAGAGTGTTTGTTTACAGGTGCACGATGTGTAGTATCCTTGAGGACCTAACTGATGACTTGAATGAGAACCTCCTGGATAACCTCCTGGATAACCTCCTGGATATCCTCCTGGATAACCACCTGGTCTATTGCCTGGATAAACTCCCATTCCACCTCCTGAAGAACAAGGATAAGTATTGATTGAATAATTTGGAATGCTAGGCTGAAGACCACCAGTTGGATAAGTTGCTGGATAGCTTTGACTTCCTGGTACTATATAAATATTGGCACCTTGTCCTGAACCAGCACCATGTTGGGAAAATTGATGATGGTGAAGATGAGGATGGAGATGTGGAACGTTACCCTGGAAATTTGTAGAAATACCGAAGGATGATTGAGGAGAAACTGGATAAACTGGTGACAGGATTCCTTGGTTCGATTGAGGTTGAACATTGATGTATGATGAAGGTGGTTGCTGGGGTATATTTTCAAAGCCGAAGTTCAGTGGGACTTGAGGTTTTTGATAATTAAAGTCGAATGATGTTTGTTGATCGAAGCCAGGTTGAGGCAGAGGAAGATTGTACAGAGGAGGTTGTGGAATGTCATATGATTGTGGTTCTTGTTGAGGCGATATTGGAAGGGATCCATGACCAAATGAAGGTCCATTCGAATATGACGGTCTGTCATCGTCACAAATCGTCACTGTTGATGGGGATCCACTAATTTCCAAGCAGAATTTTGCTGGAGCTGATGGTTGACTTGTTAGCGTCTTGCATGACTTTTTTTCTCTGTCGACTTGAGTCTGATCAGAGGCATCTTCCAATTGTAAATCACGCTTCTGATCTTCTTTGCCTTTCTCGATGTTGATCTTTGAAGACTCGATCTGTGATGATTCGAGTGTTAAAGGCTCCTTTTTCAAAGATACGACCTTTGATGATTCATCCTTGGAGTCACGGATTTTGGAAGTAGGGGCCCGGGGGTTTTCGAGTTTGGATGTGAGTTCGATTTTGGAACTGTCGCCTGCATTCCTCTTCTCAATTTTCTTCTTCAATGGAGTTGATTGAGTTAAGGTGAGGCCTGTGAGTAAGAGGCCTAACACAAGAAGCTTCATAACTTTGTGTGTCGATTATATTCTTAGATTAAGATGCAAATCCGAACGCGACGAATGCACGAGGAGAACTGATGATTCTTGATGGGAATAATACTATTTAAGAAGAGTTTAGGACATTTTTCTGAATGGAAAAATGATTAAATGCTCACTTTCATAACAAACAAAATTGCATATACACGCAGGTGGTAGTTTTGCTTTCTTTATTGTCAATTCAATTAAGCAGAAACGTAAATATTGAAGTGAATGAGTGGTTTGCAATCTATACTTAATTTTGAGAGCGATGCTTATTTGTATTCTTGAAATACGTTTCTGTTCTTGGAAGTGCCATTGGAGAAGACTGCAAACAATTTTTAGCATTCGAACTGAATTGGACCTTGCATTCAGTGGAAAATTATTGTTGCCGTTTTGTAATAGGGCGTCAATACTTATGCAATATTATCTTTTCAGATCGAACAATCAGGGTCGAAATTTCAGAATGAAGACGATACCAAAAAGGAATATTTTAGTAAAATACGAGTACAACATCAGACGCTTAATAATACGTTATATAATGGATTAAACATCTTATAAGTGAAAATTGCTACTAGAATTCGAATAGGTGACCAAAAATATTTTCTTTTATTGGAAATTACTTTTAATTTTACTTTCAAAAAATGTTTCTGTTAAGAAGAAGTGTCGAAATTATATTTCGCTACTTTTTTATGCAAGAAAAGTTATGCAGAACAAAAATAACAAAATTAGGCGACAAATGGAGAAAATTAATTTTTACATAGGGTCTTTTCAGGGTGGTCGAAATTTATATATGTGAAAATTCGACTTTCGATTTTTGGTGGTCTGCCCCCCCCCCCCACCTAATTTGTTCGTTTTCCGGAAAAAGAAATTCCATCTTTTTTTTATCGGCCAACATTAACCTGTGTCCCAGGATCTTAAAATTAATCTTGTTTGAAATTAACATAAAACAATTAATAATTGAATGAAACAAAGCTCGGTTTTCAAAAAGAAATGTAAAAAGTACTTCATAATAAGTTTTTGTAAATTAAAGTTTAGTTACCCTGTATTATGCCCAGAAAATGCCCTAAAAAACGCAAAGTAGCAGTTTTATGACAAACTCATACTAAAGAAGGTATGTTTTTGAATTTTTTCTACATGAATTATTTTTGTTTAACAATTGACAAGTTTCCAAGTATTTTTAAATAATTTTTAATTGTTTAATGAATTTTCGTTCCTTTTAATGGTGAAAAGTTATTATATTATTATATGTTATCATTTTATACTTTAAATATTATGGTATAAGCTCTTTTAAAAATTTTAAAGAAGGAGGGCCAATAAGGGCGATTTTTGAGCCAAGAACGTTTATAGTACGATTCCGGATAGAATTTGTAACCGATTTCAAAGTTCTTTTTAAAATTGAAGTTAGATAAATTTTCACAAGATTTGACAAATAATATTTCAGAAAAAAATGTATTTTGTTTATTTGAACATAGAGTTTGAAGAAAATGTTTATTTTTTATATAATAATGAAATGATAACATGTAAGCTAATCAAAATGAGTGATATTTATGTGCAATGAACAAGACAAAATTCGCAAAGCACGAATTATTATAGTTGAATAAATAATTTGTTATCAACAATTGTATTTTCATAAGAAATAGTATAATAGTGATATTCAAACTTAAAAAAATCTAATGGATTATCTTTCCACTGTTATTAAAAAATTCGCAGCTAAGGTAAATTTTTTAAAGTTTCAGGTACTTATTTTTTTTAAGTTCTGTGTTTGGACTTCTAGTAATAATTCAGTAAAGTGCATTTTCAGTTTGAGTAATTTGTCAAAGTTTCATGTACTTTTTTTTAACAATTGTTTTGGCTTGCTAGTGATAATTTAGTCAAGTATATTGTCAGTTCATGATAAATGTGATTGTTATAAACGAATTGCATTACAAAATTCGCAGTTTGAGCCATTTTTAAGAGTTTCAGATACTTTTTCTTGCAACGTGGTTCTTTGGATTGACAGTGACAATTCAGTGCTAAGATACAATTGTTAATAACAAATTATTCATTCACAATTAACTTTATTAATTCATTATTTGTGAATTTTTGCTATCCATTGCAAATTAATATCTCTTATTTTGAATAGCTTATTATTGCGTCCGTATCTTAAAATAAACATTTTCTTTAACCTTCATATTCAAATAAACAGAAACAAAAAAAAAATTTTAAGTATGAGACGATTAATCACTCAAAAATGTATCTAGCTTCAATTCAAAAAATAACTTTAAATTCGATTGAAAAATGTATCCTTTATTGGCCCTCCTCCTATTCAAGAAGAATATGAGACCGTTTTTTCTTAATTAAAATTAATAAATAAGAAAAATCAATTCGATAAACCTCTTTTTGTAAATATTATAGTTAATTGATTGAATAAACCCAACCAAATTATTAAAAAATTATATTTTAAATCAATTACCTATACTTATAGTAAGGAAATGTTGCTTGTTGCTGTCGCAGCGACACTTTTTCATTGAAATCTATTGCCATCTCTAATTTTGAGACAAAATTTTGCAACATTTCTTATCAAATATTTTTTATTAGTTTAAGTTCATCAATGAATTTTAATAATGAATTTATTCACTCAAATATTTTTCGAATTTATCATGCTATTTCATCTCTAAACATATATTTAGATATTTTTAAATTGTTCAAATAATTCAAAAATCATTTTTATAAATAAATTAACTCAGAAAATTAATCGAAAAATTTTTACGACTTGCAAAATGCTTTTTTTCTAATTGTTAGATGAAAATCAATTCTTAGAAAACTTCAATATTGTATAGATTTTATATATTATTAATAAAATATTGTATTATTGAATAAGTATTGCCTTTTTCTCGGGCCTTTCACGCATTTTATTAGCATTGTGGCAACAATTTTACAAGTCGCCTTTTTGAACCACACTATCGACTATCTTGATTTTTTTAAAATTTTACAACTGGTTTTAAAATTCAAAAAATAAAATTTGTTTTTTGTACAGCTTCGAATGATCAATAGTTTAAAATATGCAATACAAATTTTTAACGAATTTTTTTCAAGTTACATTTTGTCTGAGTAATAACTTTATATTTTTTAATTTAATTTCAAATTTACTTTTGAAATTCAGGAGTTGTAATTTAAAATTCAAAATTGCTCAATATGAAGACAAAAATTATTCGCAATAGCAAATTATATTCGAAAGTATTTAACTCGACTCGAGATTAAAATTAAAGATGCTCAAAAATTGAACAAATTTTGTTTTTAATGAAACCGTGTAAAACAGTTCCATTTTATTTTTTTCTAAATTCTTTTGAGTGATCATTTTTTTTTATTTTGAGCATGACATGAGGATTCATGTTTCAAAAAAGTACTACTGAAATAGGACTGAAGTACCAAAAGAATTAAAAATATGTCTCGTTTCACCTGGATATTTGTAGGAAAAATATACCGTACAATTCGCACTCAAATTTTTTTTGGCGAGGATTTTTTTGGGACAAAATTACTGGAAAAGTCTCACTTAATTTTTTTAAACAGTATTTTCTTGGGAAACAAATCCTATCAGCACTTGTGAAAATATCGAGAAAAAAAATAGAACTTATCTTGTACTTTTTTCCCGTAAATTATTTAGCATTTGTACAAATTTAAAAATAATTAACTGGGACGCTTCCGGTACTTTAGTCCTAAAAAATGCCTAGAGAAACGAAACATATTTTGACCTTTTTTTACTTCAGTCCTATTCATCAGTACTCTTTTCGGACTTAAATCCCATCAGCTTTTGTAAAAAGCTAATAGAAAACAAATGAAATGGAACTTATTTAGTACTTTTGTCCTAAAAAATATTTAGGACATGTAAACAATTTTTAAATAAATAACTGGGACGTTTCCGGTACTTCAGTTCTAGTTCACTAGTACCTTCTGGGAACATAAATCCCATCAGCACTTGTGAAAATTTCGGAAAAAAATAAAATGGAACTTATCTAGTACTTTTGTCCCGAAAATTATTTAGCATTTGTACAAATTTAAAAAGAATTAACTGGGACATTTCCGGTACTTTAGTCCTAGTTCAGCAGTACCTTCTGGGAACATAAAACTCATCAGCTTTTGTAAAAAGCTGATGAAAAATAATGAAATGGAACTTAACAAGTACTTTTGTCCCAAAAATGATTTAGGACCTGTAAGAATCAAAAAGAATTCACTGGGACATTTTCCATACTTGAGTCCTATTTCAGGAGCACCTTTATGGAACATAAATCCCATTAGCACTTGTTAACAAATTTCAGAAAAAAGTAAAATGGAACTTATCTAGTACTTTTGTCCCGAATTCTGGTACTTTAGTCCTCGTTCAGCAGTACCTTCTGGGAACATGAATCCCATCAGCTTTTGTAAAACGCTTATGGAAAAAATAAAATAGTACTTATTTAGTACTTTTTTCCCGAAAATTATTTAGCATTTGTACAAATTTAAAAAGAATTAACTGGTACATTTAGGGTACTTTAGTCTTACTTTAGCAGTACCTTTTTGGAACTTAAATCCCATTAGCATGTGTGAAAATTTCGAGAACAAAAAATTATATGGAAATTATCTAGTAGTTTTGTCCCAAAAATTATTTAGGACTTGTAAAAATTTTAAAAGAATTACCTGGGACATTTCCGGTACTTTAGTCCTAGTTTAGCATACCATTATGAAACATAAATCCCATCAGCTTTTGTGAAACGCTTATGCAAAAAATGAAATAGTACTTATTTAGTACTTTTGTCCTAAAAAGTATTTAGGACTTGTACAAATTTAAAAATAATGAACTGGAACATTTCCGGTACTTTAGCCTTACTTTAGCAGTACATTTTTGAAACCTAAATCCCCTCAGCACTTGTGAAAATTTCGAAAAAAACTAAAATAAAATGGAACTTATCTAATACTTTGGTTCAGAAATTTATTTAGGACTAGCAAAAATTTGAAAAAGAATCAAGTTGGACTTTTCCGTTTTTTTTGTCCTAAAAAAGTCCTAGTCGTAAGAATAAATAATTCAACTGGTCTGTTATTTTTGTCCTAAAAAAGTCCTTGTGAAATAGGCCATATTCCAGCAGTACTTTAATGTGACATGAATCTTATCAGCATTTATATAAATTTCAGAAAAATAAAATAAAATGGAAGTTATCTAGTAATTTCAGAAGGATAAATTGTTTGTCTCTTGGAGTACTACTGATAACCGTACATATAATTTTCAAATTTGAAAAAAAAGTGGTCTCAAAAATTTTCAAAATGTGCTCAGTTTTTGAATTTTGATCCAGAATAGCTGGTTAACGAACTCGTTCTTTCTTTTTAGGCCTTCAAAAAGTGTGCCAAAGC
>JAABKJ010004607.1:0-24133 GCA_011634705.1 Andricus grossulariae
AACTTGGACAAAAATTTCTGAAACTTGAAAAAAAAATTTTTTTCAAATTTTGAAAATGCTCTAAAATTTTTTATTTTGGTCAGAAATATCTGGTTAACAAACTTAACCGTCATTTTGGGACCCTTAAACATTTCATCAAAGGCTGACTCGATTCGACAAATCCTTCAAAAGTTAGCGTGGCTACAACATTCAGGTAACCATACATATATACAGACATACATACAGACAGACAGACAGACAGACATGCAGGCAGACAGACAAATTTTCTACAAAAAATTTGAAATTTCTACCAAATTGTTGAATTATAAAGCCTAAAAGTAGAATTTCCTACAAAACAGTTGAATTTTCAACTCGAAAATATGATTTTTCAACCAAATAGTTCCATTTTCACTTTGAAAAATTAATTTTAACAAAAAAAAAACAACGTATTTTCAGCCATGTAGTTCAATTTTCAACCAGAGATAAATTTCCAACTAATCACTTTGCTACTAAAAAAGATAAATTCTGAACAAAATACATAAAATTTTTAAACCATTATTTGAATTCTTATGCTAAAAAAGATCCATGAACAAAAAATATAATTGTTATATTTTCGTATGAAAAAAGTAATTTTCAATATAAGAAAACAACCAATTTTCTACAAAAGGTTGAAATTTATACCAAATTGTTGAATTTTCAAGCCTAAAAGAAGAATTTTCTACAAAAAAGTTGAATTTTCAACTAAAAATCTGAAGTTTCAACAAGAGTTCATTTTCAACAAAACAGTTGAATTTTCAACCTAATAGTTCAATTTTCAACCATAGATAAATTTTCAACTAATTAATATCCTACTAAAAAAGACAAATTGTAAACAAAATACATCAATTTTTAAATAAATAAATGTGGTCTTAAACTAAAAAAAGTTCAAGTTTTAACAAAAAATAAAATAGTTAAATTTGCAATTAAAGAAATTATTTTTCAATACCAAATAGTTCAATTTTCACTTTAAAAAATTAATTTTAAAGCAAAAAAACGAATTTTCAGCCAAGTAGTTCAATCTTCAACCAACGATACATTTTCAACTAATCAATTTTCTACTAAAAAAGACAAATTCTAAACAAAAATACATCAATTTTTAAATACATAGTTGAGTTTTTAAACTAAAAAAGGATGAAGTTTCAACAAGAAATAAAATAGTTAAATTTGAAATTGAAAAAAAATTATTTTTTAATACAAAAAACAGATTTTTTACAAGATAGTTAAAATTTCTACTAAATTGTTGAATTTGAAAAAAAATGAAGTTTCTACAAAGGGGTTAAATTTTCATCCCGAAAATATGAATTTTCAGTAAAAGAGTTCATTTTCAACGAAAGAGTTGAATTTTCAACCAAATAGTTCAATTTTCAGATTGAAAAATTAATTTTAAACAACAACAAAAAACGAATTTTGAACCAAGTAGTTCAATTTTCTTCCAAACAGATAAATTTTTAACTAAAAATGTGAATCTTCAACTAAGAAAATTAATTCTTGACTTGAAAGACAAATTCTCAACAAAATTAAAAACAAAAAATAGAATTGGTAAATCTTCCTTTAAAAAATTAATTTTCAATCAATAAATATTTTTTTACAAAAAAGTTGAAATTTCCACCAAATTGTTTAATTTTCAAGCCAAGAAATGAATTTTCTACAAAAAGGGTTGAATCTTCAACCCGAAAATATGAATTTTCAAACCGCAAATATGAATTTTCAACAAAGAAGTTCATTTTCAACGAAACAGTAGAATTTTCAACCAAATAGTTCAATTTTCAGTATAAAAAATTATTTTTCAGTTTCAAAACTTAATTTTAAACAAAAAAAAGCATGTCCAACCAAGTATTTCAATTTTCAACCGAAGAGATAAATTTTCAAATAAAAATGTGAATCTTCAACCAAGAAAATTAATTTTCTAAAAAAACAATTTTAACAAAAAGTAGAATTATTAAATTTTAATTTAAAACAATTAATTTTCAATAAGAAAAACAAACACTTTTCTACAAAATAGTTGAAATTTCTACTCAAAAATATGGATTTTCAAATAGAGTTCATTTCCAACGAAACATTTGAACTTTCAACGAAATAGTTCAATTTTCACTTTACAAAATTAATTAAAAAAAAAAACGAATTTTCAACCAGAGATAAATGTTCAACTAATTCATTTTCTACTAAAAAGGACAAATTAAAAACAAAATATTTCAATTTTTAAATAAATAGTTGGGGTTTTAAACTAAAAAAGTTAAAATTTTAACAAGAAATAAAATAGTTAAATTTGCAATCAAAAAAATTAGTTTTCAATACAAAAAAAAAAATTCTAAAAAAAAGGGGGAAATTTCTACAAATTTTTTAAACTTTCAAGCCATAAAGATGAATTTTCTACAAGAGGGTTTAATTTTCAACCTGAAAATATAAATTTTCAACAAAATACATAAATTATTAGCAAAAAAGTTGAATTTTCACCAAGATTATTTTTCTACCAAAAGAGATGAGTTTTAAACAAATACAAAGATTCATAATCAGACAGTTGAATTCTTATCTAAAAGAAAATAAATTTGCAACCAACAATCGGAAAGTTAAATTCTCAATTAAATAAATTAATTTTAAACCAAAAAAAATTCGAATTTTCAAAAAAATATTTCAATTTTCTACCAAAGAAATAAATTTGCAACTATAATTATGAATCTTGAACTAAAATGATGAACTTTGAACTAAACAAATTAATTTTTAACAATGTCTTTCGGCTGTTGAACAGATGGTTGAATTTTTGACTTAATTGTTATTGTCGAGCCGAAAATATAAATTTCCTACAAAATAGTTAAATTCTCAACTCGAAAATGTAAATTCTAAACAAAAAATTCCATTTTCAACCTGAACAGATTAGTTTTTAACCAGACAGTTTCATTTTTAATAAAAAGATACATTTTTAACCCAAAATAGAATAGTTTAATTTCCATTAAAAAAAAAAATTATTTTCAATTGAAAAAAAAATTCTACAAAATAGTTGAATTTTCTATAATACAGTTGAATTTCTAACTCAAAAATGTGAATTCTCCACAAAAAGATGGAAAAAGATTGAAACTTTCAGTTAAAAAAAATTATTTCTAATTAAATAAATTAATTTTGAAGAAGGCAGTTAAAGTTTTAACCAAGAAGTTGAATTTTGAACGAAGAACATGAAGCAAACAAAAAAATTTGAATCCTCAACTAAAATAGATTAATTTTCAAACAAATAGTTGGATTTTTAACAAAAATTTGACTTTCTAACAAAATTGTTCAATTTTTAACAAATTAATTAAATTTTTAATCAAATAATAAAATTTGTAAACAAAAAGATGAATTCATGACCGAAAATTTAATAGTAGATTTTTGAAGCGAAAAGGTTGAACTTTGAACCAAAAATAGTTGTTTTTACTTATTGGTTTCTCAAATAATCTATATTCTATTAAATAAACATTGAAGTTCATTTTTAATACGTTTAAAATATTATGTTAGAAAACTTGAAATTTTGCTTGTAAAATAAAGTTTTTCTCATACTCCTACTCCTATTCCCTACTTCCCCTATATTCCCCTATTTTCCCTCTTCAAACCTACTTCCCCACCCAACACTTCAACCTTCACTTCCCCTCCCTGTCCCAACTTCTTCATCTACTTCCCCCTCTTTTCATCCCCCCACATTTCCCCTCAATTCCCTTAGTTCCGCTCCCCTCACTTCCCCGAGATATGAGTTGCGCGAGTTGTGAGTTGCATGAGTTGTAAGATGCATGAGTTGTGAGTTGCATGAGTTGTGAGTTGCATGAGTTGCGAGTTACATTAGTTGTGAGTTGCTTGAGTTGTGGGTTGCAAGTTGCGTGAGTTGTGAGTTGCATGAGTTGTAAGATGAATGAGTTGTGAGTTGCACGAGTTGTGAGTTACATGAGTTGTGAGTTTCATCAATTGTAAGATGCATGAGTTGTGAGTTTCGTGAGTTGTGCGAATTGTGAGTTGCATGAGTTGTGAGTTGTGAGTTACACGAGTTGTGAGTTGCAAGTTGCGTGAGTTGTGATTTGTAAGTTACATGAGGTGTGAGTTGCGTGAATTGTGAGTTGCACGAGTTGTGAGTTACATGAGTTGTGAGTTGCATCAATTGTAAGATACATGAGCTGTGAGTTGCAAGAGTTATGAGTTGTGCGAATTGTGAGTAGCATGAGGTGTGAGTTGCATGGGTTGTGATTTGTACGAGTTGTGTGTTGCATAACTTGTTGGTTGCATCAATCGTGAGTTGCATGAGCTATGAGTTGCATGATTTTTGAGTTGTGTGAATTTTGAGTTGCATGCTTTGTGAGTTGCATGAGTTGTGATTTGTACGAGTTGTGTGTTGCATAAGTTGTTAGTTGCAGGAATCGTGAGTTGCATGAGCTGTGAGTTGTAAGTTACATGAGTTGTGAGTTTCACGAGTTGTGAGTTGCTTGAGTTGTGAATTGTAAGTTACATGAGTTGAAAGTTACATGAGTTGTAAGTTACATGAGCTGTAAGTTACATGAGTTGTGAGTTACATGAGTTGTAAATTACATGAGTTGTGAGTTGCATGAGTTGTAAGTTACATTAGTTGTGAGTTGCTTGAGTTTTGAGTTGTAAATTGCGTGAGTTGTGAGAATTAAGTTGTGAGTTGTATGTTACATGAGTTGTGAGTGGCATTAGTTGTGAGTTGCGTTAGTTGTGAGGTGCTTCAGTTGTGAGTTGCAAGTTGCGTGAGTTGTGAGTTGTAAGTTACATGAGTTGTGAGTTGTGTGAATTGGGAGTCGCATCAGTTGTAAGTTACATGAGTTGTGAGTTTCATGGGTTGTGAGTTGTACGAGTTGTGTGTTGCATAAGTTCTTAGTTGCATAAATCGTGCGTTGCATGAGCTGTGAGTTTTATGTTACATGAGTTGTAAGTTGCACGAGTTGTGAGTTGCTTGAGTTGTAAGTTGTGAGTTGTAACTTACATGAGTTGAAAGTTACATGAGTTTTAAGTTACATGATCTGTAAGTTACATGAGTTGTGAGTTACATGAGTGGTAAATTACATGAGTTGTGAGTTGCATGAGTTACATTAGTTATAAGTTGCTTGAGCTGTGATTTGTAAGTTGCGTGAGTTGTGGGAATTGAGTTGTGAGTTGTGTGTTACACGAGTTGTCAGTGACATGAGTTGTGAGTTGCATGAGTTGTGAGTTACATGAGTTGTGAGTTACATTACTTGTGAGTTACATGAGTTGTGAGTTGCAACTTGCGTGAGTTTTGAGTTGTGAGTTGTAAGTTACATGAGTTGCAAGTTTTATGAGTTGTGAGTTTTATGATTTGTGATTTGCATGAGTTACACTAGTTGTAAATTGTTTGAGTTGTGAGTTGCAAGTTGCGTGACTTGTGAGTTGCTTGATTTGTGAGTTGTATGTTACATGAGTTGTGAGTTACATGAGTTATGAGTTGCATGAGGTAGATTAGTTGTGAGTTGTTTAAATTGTGAGTTGCAAGTTGCGTGAGTTGTGAGTTGTGAGTGACATGAGTTGTGATTTGCACGAGTTCTGAGTTGCTTGAATTGTGAGTTGTGAGTTGCGCGAGTTGTAAGTGTGGAGTCTTTCTAAATCTTTTAATTCTAATATTGAATATTATATTAAGGAAAATGTACTTTTATTAATTTTGTTTATAATATTAAATATTGAGATTGAAGGTAAGGTAAAGTGCCGTCAATCAAAATGTCTTCGTTTACTTTATTTCGTCAAGCTGAGGTATATCATGGGCACAAATCATAATTACTGGAACACAGGTAATCATGAAAGCGGTGCAACGGCGAATCACGATGATGGCTTGAGGCAGATTTTTTTTATCCTCGATATCCCATGAGATCCACCTGCAGTCTTTAACGTAATCTATGATCGGCTAAGATATACTATAATACTCGTGTAAGAAGTGATCAGATGGCAGGACAATTTTCATAAGATACTGGTAGCTTCCTGGCTCTCCAGGAAATTGAGGAATTTAGTCCTTGGAAAAATTATTACTCTCATTATAATGAGCTTTTATCAAAATATAGTGCACGATCTTTCCGGAATATTCCCAACAATTTTTCTGGAAAAAATTCCTCTTTTGGATGGAAAAATTCATTTTATAATAATCTCAAATTTGAGGGAATGTTTCTAAAAATAATAATTATTACAATTCATCTATTTCGTGAAAAATGATCTCTTTTAGTGAAAATTCAATTGTTGTTTTTTTTTTATTAAAATGTTTTTTTTTTAATGAAAATTTACCTGCTTGGTTAGAAATTTACGTAATAGGTTGAAATGCTAAACATTTATTCTTTTATGTTTTATAAACCTAATAACATAATAATACCCGTATGTATGAAGAAAAGTAATATTTAGGCCTGTATTCAATATTTTCTACTTGTATAGTTCTTATTATTTAATTGCATAATCTCGCATAATTATTACTTTTCATGTTGAAAATTAAAACCTGAATAAAAAATATGTGTTTTACTTGATTAACCCGGTAATTTTATCAAAATTGTAGGAAAGATGCCAAAGTAAATCCAAAATTGTTCAGGAATTTTCCCGAAGCTATTTTCAAGAAAATTTCGAAAATAACTAAAAAATTTAACAAAGTAAGTAAATAATTTACCAAAATCGTTATGAAATTTTCCCGGAATTATTTTCGGAAAATTCCCTGAACACACTTTAAAATTGACCGAAACCGTCATGGCTTTTTCCTGAATTTATTTTGTTGTAAATTCCCAATATACGCAAGAAATTTACAGAAATCGTGAGAAAATTTTCGGGGGGAAAATTTGTTAGTTGTTTGGGAATTTTTCCTAAAATAAATTCGGCAAAATTCCATAACGTTCCGAATAGCTGGTAATTTTTTACAGTTTTGTAAGTGTTCAAATTCTAGCCAAAAATTTCACAAAAAATTATTATTTTCAGATTTTAGAACTGCATTGTAATTTATTTTATTTTATTGTAAAAATAAAATTCCTCCAGGGAAGATTGCCATTGAAATTCCAAAATGGTCAAAAATATGAAACATTCCATCGATGAAAGTCTCTAGAGTAAAAATTCTTTCGAAAGTGATTTGACGGTTTCTATTCAGTTCTCTCCACCCAATCCATCAAAAAAAGAAAGAATATCTATATATCTGATGGAAATCTAGAAACCCAAGTTTCTAAAAATACGTAACTAATTTACCGAAATCGTTACAACATTTTCTCCAAGTTATTTTCGGAAAAATTTCCAAGACAGCTTGCAAATTTACCAAATTTGGTAGGGAATTTTCCCAATTCATCTGTTTTGATGAAAATTCGACTTTTTGGCCTGAAAATCAATAATTTAATTAAAATTTGTTTTCTTTCTTGACTGAACAATTTTTTTGTTTGAAAATTAAACTATTTTGTTGAACATTTGTCATTTTGCTATGAAAATTCATCTCTTTTTGCAGAAATTTTTGGTTGCACATTTACCTTTGTTAGTTAAAAATTCATGCATTTTGTTTTAAAACATCGTCATTTTTGTAGAAAATTAATCCTCTTGGTTTAAAATTTAACTATTCGGTTGAAAGTGTATGTATGTATTTTTTTGAAAATTGGTATTTTGTGGTAGAAAATTATTTTGTTTGGTTTAAAATGCAACTGTTTGGTTCAAAATTAATTGAGGAGTTGAGGATTCAAGTATTTTGTTGAAAAAATTAGTATTTTTTTTAATTTAAGTATTTTTGATCTAAAATAAAAATATTTCTCGGTTGAAATATCAACTATTACATTTTATTTTGAAAATTCTACTCCTTTGTAGAAAATTCAACTATTTTGTAGAAAATTAATTTTCCTCTATTAAAAAACAAAAGTTTGAAATCAAAATTTGAGTATTCCTTTTTTTGTTTAAAATTGATCTTTTTTAGTTCAAAAATTTAACTATTTATTTTAAATCTATGTATTTTGTTAAAAATTAATA
The DNA here is from genome assembly GCA_011634705.1 of Andricus grossulariae. Taxonomy (NCBI): domain Eukaryota; kingdom Metazoa; phylum Arthropoda; class Insecta; order Hymenoptera; family Cynipidae; genus Andricus; species Andricus grossulariae. Next base: position 7,969 of record JAABKJ010004607.1, read on the forward strand.
TTTTTGGGTTGAAAAATCGACTGTTATATACAAAATTTGTCTTTTGAGTTTGCTTGAAAATTTATTTTCTTATATTGAAAATTTATCTTTTTCGGTTTAATACAACTGTTTCTTATTTAAAATTGAAATCTTTTTTTGGTTAATATATCAACTGTTTTTTATTTAAAATTGAAATAATTTTTTTCTTGAAATATCAGTGATCAGCAACTTTTGTTAAGAATTCATCTTTTTGTGGCAAAATTAATTTTTTCAAATCAAACTATTTGCTTAAAATTTGAATTTCATTGTTAAAAATTTATTTTTGATGGTTTATCAATCAATTAAAAATTCCATTATATATTTCAAATCTATTTAAATCTTATGAAACACCTTCAAACTTTATAAAGTCCTTGAAAAATTCTCTCTTAATTCTTTCAAATCCTTTGCAATCACTTCAGATTATTGAAATCTTAAATTTGAAATCCTTGAAAATATGTTGAATTCCCTTGGAATTTTTTGAAGCTCTTGAAAATTCCTTGGGCTCTTTTTAAATACCGTAAAAACTTTAAAATTCTTGGAAATCTCTTCAAATTATTGATATGAGATAACAAATTTTCGGAATTTTTTTACATTTCATGAATTATTTCAAATATATTGAAATATTTTGAAATCCCTTCAAATCCTTTAAAACAACCTAAAATATTTCAAATCCTTTGAAATCTTTTCAAATGTCTTAAAACTTTTCAGAGATCCTAAAAATTCCTTGAAATTTGAGAAAAATATTCTTCAAAATAAAATATTTTAAAATATATAATATAAAATTTCTCTCGAAAATATCCTGAAATATTTCAAATCTTTTAAAATATTTGGAAATTAAAAAAAAAAATTTAAAGCTCTTGAAAATAATTGGAATTTTTAAAATTGCTCTAAAATCTTTTAAATATTTTGGAAACACTCTAAATTATTGAAATTTATCAGAAATACCCTAAGATATTTATAACCCTTCAAATTCCCTTCAAATTATTAAAATAAACTAAAAATTCTTTGGAATTTTTTAATTAAAATGTTCTAAGATCTTTGAAATTCTTTAAAATCTTTAAAATTCTTGAAAATTTTTTAAATAAATAATATAAATAATAAATACATTCATTTGTTGAAATGCATTAAAATATAAAATCCCGTGGAATGTTTTAAAATATCCTAAAACCTTATAGATCGTATACAATCGTTCTATATTCTTGGAAATTTGTCTAAAATTCTCCAACCATTAAAAAATACCTTGGAATTTTCTTAAATACAAATATTTTATTTTTTATTTTCATTACTAATAAAGAAATTAAATCTCTTAAAACCCCTTGAAAATTTTGAAAGCTTTTAGAAATTCCTTGGAATTTTAAAAAATGCCCCCAAATTTTTTTATTCCTTTGGAATCACTTCAAATTATTGCAATCTCAAATTTCAAATTGCTTAAAATTTTTTTAAATCCTGTGGGATTTTTTCAAGTATCCTAAAGTTTTTAAAATTCCAAGAAATTCCTTTAAATTATTGAAATTAATTGAAGATTCCTTGGAATGTTTTAAAATATTCTAAGATCTTTGAAATTCTTAAAAATATTCAAAATTATTTAACATTCTTAAAAATATTTAAAATTCTTCAAAATAAGTAATATAAATAATAAATAAATCTTATAAAATCGTTCCATATACTTGGAAATTTGTCTAGAATTATCTAACCACTTAAAAATACCATGGAAATTTTTAAGAAACTAATATTTTATTTTCTTTACCAATGTAAATATGAAATCCTGTGAAATCCCTTTAAACATTTTAAAGCTCTTGAAAATTCCTTGGAATTTTTTTAAATACCCTAAAATCTTCAAAATCCTTTGAAATCGTCTTAAATGATTAAAATTTGTAATCCCTTAAACATTTTTTGAAATCCCTTGGAAATTTTTAAAGCTCTTGAAAATTCCGTGGAATTCAACAAAAAAATACCCCAAAATCTTTCAAATCCTTTTTGAAATTACTTCAAGTTATTCTAATCTAAAATTCTGAATTCTTCAAATTCTTTTGAAATCCCTTGGCATTTTTGTAGAACTCTGGAAAATTCCTCGGAATTTCTAAGAATACCCTAAAATATTAAAAATCCTTTGGAATCTTTAGAAATCCCTAGGAATTTTGTGAAGCTTTGAAAAATTCCTTGGAATTTTCAAAAATATCCTCAAATCTTTCGAATTCTTTTGGAATCACATCAAATTATTGAAATCTGAAGTTTTAAATCCTTTAAAATCTTTTGAAATCCTTTGGAATTTTTTTAAGCTCTTCAAAATTTCTTGCAATTTTTGAAAACACACTAAAATCATAAAGATTCTTTGAAATCCCTTCAAATACTTTTGTAATCACGTTAAATTATTAAAATTTTAAATTTAGAATCCCTTAAAATTTTTTAAAATTCCTTGGAATTTTTAAGAATACCCTCAAATCCATAAAATCCTTTGAAAAGACTTCAAATTATTGAAATAACAAATTTTAAATCCTTTGAGATCTTTTGAAATCCCTTGAAATTTTTTCAACTATTAAAAATTCTTTGGAATTTTTAAGAATACCCTACAACCTTCACAATCCTTTGAAATCACCTTAAATTATTAAAATTTAAAAATTCTAATTCTTCAAAATCTTTTGAAATCCCTTGGAAATTCGTAAAGCTCTTGAAAATTCCTAGGAATTTTTAAGAATACCCTCAAATCCATAAAATCCTTTGAAAACACTTCAAATTATTGAAATATCAAATTTTAAATCCTTTGAGATCTTTTGAAATCCCTTGAAATTTTGTCAACTATTAAAAATCCCTCGGAATTTCTAAGAATACCCTAAAATCTTAAAAATTCTTTGGAATCACTTCATATGATTGAAATATTAAATTTTAAATCCTTTGGAATCATTTTGAAACTTTTAAATTCTTTAGAAATCCCTTGGAATTTTGTGAAGCTTTTGAAAATTCGTTGGAATTTTGAAAAATACCCTAAAATCTTTCAAATTCTTTTCGAATCATATCAAATAATTGAAATGCGAAATTTTATATCCTTTAAAATCTTTGAAATCCTTTGGAATTTTTAAGCTCTTAAAAATTTTTTATTTGAATTTTAAAAATTGAAAAAAAAAATAAAATAAAATTTTAATTTAAAACATTTTTTTAAGCTCCTAAATATTGGTTGCAATTTTTAAAAACACACTAAAATCATAAAGATTCTTTGAAATCCCTTCAAATACTTTTGGAATCACGTCAAATTATTGAAATCTAAAATTTAGAATCCCTTAAAATCTCTTAAAATCCCTTAGAATTGTTAAGAATACCCTACAATTTTTACAATCCTTTGAAATCATCTTAAATTATTAAAATTTAAAAAGTCTAATCCTTTAAAATCTTTTTAAATCCCTTAGAAATTTTATAAAGCTCTTGAAAACTCCTTGTAGTTTTTAAGAATACCCTAAAATTAATCAAATCATTTGAAAACACTTCAAATTATTATCACTTCATATCATTGAAATATCGAATTTTGAAATCCTTTGAAATCATTTTAAAACTTTTCAATTCTTTAGAAATCCCTTGGAATTTTGTGAAGCTTTTGAAGATTCCTTGGAATATTTGAAAATACCCTAAAATCTTTCAAATTCTTTTGGAATCACATCAAATTATTGAAATCTGAAATTTTTAATCCTTTAAAATCTTTTGAAATCCTTTGGGATTTTTTTAAGCTCCTTAAAATTTCCTGCAATTTTTAAAAACACACTAAAATCATCAAGATTCTTTAAAATCCCTTCAAATACTTTTGGAATCACTTCAAATTAATAAAATATAAAATTTGGAATCCCTTGGAATCTTTTAAAATCCCTTGGAATTTTCAAGAATACCCTACAATTTTCACAATCCTTTGAAACCGTCTTAAATGATTAAAATTAAAAAATGCGAATCCTTTAAAATCTTTTGAAATCCCTTGGAAATTTGTAAAGCTCTTGAAAATTCCTTGGAATTTTTAAGAATACCCTAAAATCCATAAAATCCTTTGAAATTACTTCAAATTATTAAAATATCAAATTTTAAATCCTTTGAGATCTTTTAAAATCCCTTGGAATTTTGTAAAACTCTAAAAAACTCCGTGAAATTTCAAAAAATAATCTAAAATTTTTCAAATCCTTTAGGAATCACTTCAAATTATTAATATCTTATATTTAGCATTTTTTTAATCTTTTGAAATCCCTTGGAATTTTTAGGAATACACTAAAATCCATAAAATCCTTTAAAATCACTTTAAATTATTGAAATCCAACATTTTGTTATCCCTTAAAATCTTTTGAAATACCTTGGAATTTTCAAGAATACCCTACAATTTTTAAAATCCTTGGAAACCATCAAAAAATTTTAAAATTAAAAAAGTCTAATCTTTTAAAATCTTTTGAAATCCCTTGGAAATTTGTAAAGCTTTTGAAAATTCCTTGGAATTTCTAAGAATACCCTAAAATCCATAAAATCCTTTGAAATCACTTTAAATGATTGAAATCTAAAATTTGGAATCCCTCAAAATCTTTCGAAATACCACGGAATTTTCAAGAATACCCTACAATTTTCACAATCCTTTGAAATCACCTTAAATGATTAAAATTTAAAATGTCTAATCCTTTAAAATCTTGTTCAAACCCTTGGAAATTTGTAAAGCTCTAGAAAATTCCTTGGAGTTTTTAAGAATACCCTAAAATCCAGAAAATCCTTTGAAATCACTTTAAATTATTGAAATATCAAATTTTAAATCCTTTGAGATCTTTTGAAATCCCTTGAAATTTTGTAAAACTCTCAAAAATTCCGTGGAATTTAAAAAAATACGCTAAAATCTTTCAAATCGTTTAGGAATCACTTCAAATTATTAATATCTCAAATTTAGAATTTTTTCAATCTTTTGAAATCCCTTGAAATTTTCAAGAATACCCTAAAACCCATGAAATCCTTTGTAATCACTTTAAATTATTGAAATATCACATTTTTAATCCTTTAAAAACTTTTGATATCCCTTGGAATTTTGTGAAGCTTTTGAAATCCCTGGGTATTTGTAAAGCTCTTGAAAATTCCTTGGAATTTTCAAGAATACCATAAAATTCATAAAATCCTTTGAAATCACTTCAAATTATTGAAATATCACATTTTAAATCCTTTGAGACCTTTTGAAATTCCTTGGAATTTTTAAGAATACCCTACAATCTTCACAATCCTTTGAAATCATCTGAACTGATTAAAATTAAAAAATTCTAATCCTTGAAAATCTTTTCAAATCCCTTGGAATATTGTGAAGCTTTTGAAATCCCTTGGAATTTGTAAAGCTTTTGATAATTCCTTGGATTTTTTAAGATTTTTTTTTTAAACACACTAAAATCCTTAAAATTCTTTTAGAATCACTTCAAATTATTGAAATCTAATATTTCGAATTCCTTAAAATCCCTTGGAATTTCTAAGAATACCCTAAAATCCGGAAAATCCTTTGGAATCACTTCATATCATTGAAATATCGAATTTTAAATCCTGTGAAATAATTTTAAAACTTTTAAATTCTTTAGAAATCCTTTGGAATTTTGTGAAACTTTTGAAAATTTCTTGGAATTTTCGAAAATACCTTAAAATCTTTCAAATTCTTTTGAAATCACTTTAAAATAATGAAATCTAACAATTTTAATCCCTTAAAATCTTTTAAAATACCTTGGAATTTTTAAGAATACCCTACAATTCTCACAATCCTTTGAGATCCTCTTAAATGATTAAAATTAAAAAATAAAATCTTTTGAAATCCCTTGAAATTTTTTTAACTCCTAAAAATCCCTCGGAATTTCTAAGAATTTTTTTTCTAAACACACTAAAATCTTTCAAATTCTTTTGGAATCACATCAAATTATTGAAATTTGAAATTTTAAATCCTTTAAAATCTATTGAAATCCCTTGGAATTTTTTTAAGCTTTTAAAAATTTCTTGCAATTTTTAAAAACGCACTAAAATTATAAAGATTCTTTGAAATCCCTTCACATAATTTTGGAATCACTTCAAAATAATGTAATCTAAAATTTGCAATCCCTTAAAATCTTTTAAACTCCCTTGGAAATTTTTAAAGCTCTTGAAAATTCCGTGGAATTTAAAAAAAAGTACCCTAAAATCTTTCAAACCCTTTAGAAATCACTTCAAATTATTATCCAAAACTTTGAATCCTTAAAATTTTTTTGAAATCCTTTGGAACTTTTTTAAACTCTTGGAAATTCCTTGGAATTGTTAAGAATACCCTAAAATCCATAGTCTTTTGGAATCATTTCAAATTATTGAAATAGCAAATTTTTAACCTTATTTTAAATCTTTTGAAATCCCTTGAAGTTTTTTAAAGCTCTTGAAAACACCTTGGAATCTTTCAAAATATCCTGAAATATTTTCAACCCTTTAAAATCCCATTAAATTACTGAAATCAATTGAAAATTCCTTGGAACCTTTAAAAAATACCCTAAAATATTTCAAATAATTTGAAATCCCTGCAAACTTTTTAAAGTTTTTGAAAATTCGTTAAAGGTACTCTAAAAGCATTAAAAGCCTTTGGAATCACTTCAAATTATAGAAATTTTAAATTTAAAATCTCTCTAGACTTTTTTAAGCTCTTGAAAATTTCTTGGAATTTTCAAAATACTCTCAAATATTCCAAATTTTTCGAAATCGCTTCAAATTATTGTAATCAATTGAAAATTCTTGGGAATGTTTGAAAATATTCTAAGATATTGGAAATTCTTTAAAATTCTTTGAAATAAATAACAAATAAATCAATTCTTTAAAACCCATTAAAATATTAAATCCCATGGAATCTTTTAATATATCATCAAACCTTATAAAATTGTCTAACCACTTAAAAATACCTTAGATTTTCGAAAAATACTAATATTTCCTTTTTTATTATTTAACACTAATATAAAAATTAAATCGTTTGAAATCCCTTGAAACTTTTTAATGCTCTTAAAAATCCTTAGATTTTTTTTTAAATATCCGAAAATCATTAAAATTCTTTGAAATTATTAAAATTTGTCAAAAATGTCTTGGAATTTTCAAATTTTACTAAAATATTTCCAAATAATTCAAGAAAGATCAAAAATGGATTTATTGATAGAAAAGTGACACAGAAATTCCCTGACTCTTGCCATTTTTCAAGATTGACTTTGAATCAGTCACTTTTAACTGATTTAAATTTAGACTCTAACAAAGCTTCAATATTTTAGAAACCAAAAATTTTACCTAGTTTATGCACGGTCCCCAAGTCCCTGGAGAAAAAATTTTTTTCCGATCGGACGGTTTCTCTCCAGTTTTCTCCAGCCTATCCATCAAAAAAAAAAAAAAAAAACAGAAAAAAAAAGACATTTTTTTTTGATATCTGAGGGAAATCTAGAAAGCTGTCTGCGCTAACGAGGGAAATAGTTCTGGGATAGGACGCAAATCGTGCGTGCCGACTGCCGATTGCCGTAGTCTGGTACGAGACGTCCGTCGACGACAACCGCGAAGCGGAGAATGCCGTAACACTGGGGGATTAGCCATTAACCGTGAAGTGGAGTGACAGTCTGACGGCGTCCCGAGCCGGGAGTGGACATGCGGACGCGCGCGCTCTCTCTCCACCGGGAATTTATTCGATTTCGAATTTAAATTTGTGACTCGGCTTGTCTTGACAAGCCACTTCTTCCGCGAAATCCAAAATCAGTGCTAAATCGCGATGAGGATTAACGACCAAAAACCAATCAGTGCAGTGCTCTCTCCTTTATTCTGGAATTACGCCTGTGAGTGCCACAATTGGATTTTAAATCAACTTTCTATCATGAGTGTCAACAGTTTATTTTACCGAAAATTGTGTTTGATGATCTTAAGTTTATAGTTCAAAAGTTGAAAGGAGTGTTAAGTTGAAGTGTGGTCGCAGTTCGGGAAAAAAACAGGGACTTTCAACTGAAAAATTGCAAAAGTAACTTTTTTTTATGAAAATATCAGTTTAGGTAGTTTTTCTTTGAATAAACCTATTTCTGAACTTTCTTCAATTATTTTGACATATTTTAGGAATTTTATTTTTAGATTTCAATCGTTTTTATTGATTTCAAGAGAATTTTGAGTTTTTAGGGTATTGTTGAAAATTCCAAGAAATTTTCAAGAACTTGAAAAAGTATGAAGGGATTTCAAAAGATTTTAAAGGAAAATGATTTGAAGGGCTTAAAATTTGATATTTCAATAATATGAAGTGATTCCAAAGGATTTTTAAGATTTTAGGGTATTCTTAGTAATTCCAAGGGATTTGAAGGAATTCGAAATATCAGATTGCAATGATTTGAAGTGATTCCAAAAGAATTTTAAAGATTTTAGTGTGTTTTAAAAAAATTCTTAAAAATTCCAAGGGATTTCAAAAGCTTCAAAAAATTCCAAGGGATTACAAAAGATTTTAAAGGATTAAAAATTTGATATTTCAATAATTTAAAGTGATTCCAAAGGATTTTATGGCTTTTAGGGTATTCCTAAAAATTCCAAGGGTTTTCAAAAGAATTTAAAAAATTCTAAATTTGATATTTCAATAATTTGAATTGATTTCCAAGCACTTTATGGATTTTAGGGTATTCTTAAAAATTCCAAGGAATTTTCAAGAGCTTTACAAATTTCCAAGGGATTTCTAAAAAATTTTAAAGTCCTCAAATGATTTCAAAGGATTCAAAATTCGATATTTCGATTATATGAAGTGATTCCAAAGTATTTTTAAGATTTTAGGGTATTCTTAGAAATTCCGAGGGATTTTTAAGAGTTAAAAAAATTGCAAGGGATTTCAAAAGATCTCAAAGGATTTAAAATTGGATATTTCAATAATTTGAAGTGATTTCAAAGGATTTTATGGATTTTAGGGTATTCTTAAAAATTCCGGAGAATTTTCAAGAGTTTAAAAAAGTTCCAAGGGATTTCAAAAGATTTTAAAGGATTCAAAATTTTTATATTTCAATAATTTAAAGTGATTCCAAAAGGATTTTGAAGATTTAAGGGTATTCATAGAAATTCCAAGGGATTTGAAGGAATTCGAAATATCAGACTGCAATAATTTGAAGTGATTCCAAAATAATTTTAAAGATTTTAGAGTGTTTAAAACAAATTCTTAAAAATGCCAACGGTTTTCAAAAGAATTAAAAAAATTCTAAATTTAAGATATTAATCATTTGAAGTGATTCCTAAAGGATTTGAAAAATTTTAGATTATTTTTTGAAATTTCACGGAATTTTTTATTTACAAAATTCCAAGAGATTTCAAAAGATCTCAAAGGATTTAAAATTTTATATTTTAATAATTTGAAGTGATTTCTAAGGATTTTATGGATTTTCGGGTATTCTTAAAAATTCGAAGGAATTTTCAAGAGCTTTACAAAATTCCAAGGGATTTCTAAAGAATTTAAAAGTTTTAAAATGATTTCAAAGGATTTAAAATTCGATATTTCGATGATATGAAGTGATTCCAAAGGATTTTTAAGATTTTAGGGTATTCTTAGAAATTCCAAGGGATTTTAAAGAATTCGAAATATTAGGTTTCAATTATTTGAAGTGATTCCAAAAGAATTTTAAAGATTTTAGAATACTTATAAAAAATCAAAGGAATTTTCAAGTGAGTTCAATAATTTGAAGTGATTTCAAACGATCTTGAAGATTTTAGTTAAACAAAATTCCAAGGCATTTTCAAGAGTTTCAAAAAATTTCAAGGGATTTCAAAAGATCTCAAAGGATTTAAAATTTGATATTTCAATAATTTGAAGTGATTTCAAAGGAACTTATGGATTTTAGGGTATTCTTAAAAATTCCAAAGGATTCAAGATTTTTAGATTTCAATAATTTGAAGTGATTCCCAAAAAGGATTTGAAAGTTTTTAGGTTTTTTTTTAATTCCAAGAAATTTTCAAGAGCTTTAAACAATTTAATGAGATTTTGCAATATTTAAATTTGTCATTTCAATAATTTGAAGTGATTTTAAAGGATTTTATAGATTTTAGCACATTCTTAAAAATTCCAAGGGATTTCAAAAGATTTTAAAGGAAAATTATTTTTAATGATTGAAAATTGATATTTCAATAATTTGGAGTGATTCCAAAAGATTTTGAAGATTGTAGGATATTCCTGAAAATTCCAAAGAATTTTCAAATGATTCCAATACTTTGAAGGGATTTCAAAGAATCTTATTTTTAAAAATTCCACAGATGAATTGCAAGTGCCTTAAAAAATTCCAAATGATTTAAAAAGATTTTAAAGGACTTGAAATTCGTGATTTCAATAATTTGAAGTGATTTAAAAAGATTTTTTAGATTTGAGGGCATTCTTAAAAATTCCAAGGAATTTCCAAGAGCTTTACAATATTCCAACGAATTTGAAAAGATTTTAAAGCATTCAAAATTTTAGATATTAATAATTCGAAGTGATTCCTAAAGGATTGGAAAGATTTTAGGGCATTCTTAAAAATTTCAAAGTATTTTATGGATTTTTGGGTATCCTTAAAAATTCCAAGGGATTTCAAAAGATTTTAAGTAAAAATGATTTTGAGGGTTAAAAATTTTATATTTCAATCATTTAAAGTGATTTCAAAGGATTTTATGTATTTTAAGGTATTCTAAAAAATTTCAAGGAATTTCAAAAGATTTAAAAGGATTTAAATTTGATATTTCATTAATTTGAAGTGATTCCAAAAGATTTTGAAGATTGTAGGATATTCTTTAAAATTCTAAATGATTTCAACAAATTTTAAAGACTTGAAATTTGTGATTTCAATAATTTGAAAGGATTTTTTAGATTTGAGGGCTTTCATAAAAATTCCAAGAAATTTCCAAGAGCCTTACAATATTTCAAGGAATTTCAAAAGATTTTAAAGGATTCAAAATTTTAGATATTAATAATTTGAAGTGATTTCTAAAGGATTTGAAAGATTTTTGGGCATTCTTGAAAATTCCAAGGGATTTCAAAAGATTTTAAGTGAAATTGATTTTGAGGGTTTAAAATTTGATATTTCAATCATTTAAAATGATTCCAAAGGATTTTATGGATTTTAGGGTATTCTGGAAAATTCCCAGGAATTTTCAAGAGTTTTAAAAAATGTCAAGGGATTTCAAAAGATTTTAAACTATTAAAAATTTTTTATTATAATAATTTGAAGTGATTCCTAAAGGATTTGAAAGATTTGGATACATTCTTGAAAATTCCAAGGGATTGCAAAAGATTTTAAAGGAAATTTATTTTTAAAGATTTAAAATTGATATTTCAATAATTTGAAGTCATTTCAGAGGATTTTATGGATTTCTAGGTATTCTAAAAAATTCGAAGGAATTTCAAAAGATTCTAAAGGATTCAAGATTTTTCGATTTCAATAATTTGAAGTGATTCCAAAAGGATTTGAAAGATTTTAGGGTATTTTTTAAAATTTCAACGAATTTTAAGAGCTTTAGAAAATTCAAAGGGATTTCAAAAGATTTCAAAGGATTGAAATTTGATATTTCAATAATTGGAAGTGATTCCAAAATATTTTGAAGATTATAGCATATTCTTAAAAATTCCAAGTAATTTTAAAATGAGTTCAATAATTTGAAGGGATTTCAAAGAATCTTAAAGATTTTAGGGCATTCTTAAAAATTCCAAGGAATTTTCAAGAGCTTCACAATATTCGAAGGAATTTCAAAAGATTTTAAAGAAAAATGATTTTAAAGGATTTAAAATTTGGTATTTAAATAATTTGAAGTGATTTCAAAGGATTTTATCAACTTTAAGGTATTCTTAAAAATTCCAAGGAATTTTCAAGAGTTCAAAACAATTCCAAAAGATTTCAAAAGATTTCAAAGGATTCAAAACTTTAGATATTAAAAATTTGAAGTGATTTCTGAAGGATTTGAGAGATTTTAGGGTATTTTTTTTATAATTTCAACGAATTTTAAGAGCTTTAGAAAATTCCAAAGGATTTAAATTTAATATTTCAATAATTTAAAGCGATTCCAAGAGATTTTGAAGATTGTAGGATATTCTTAAAAATTCCAAGGAATTTTCAAATGAGTTCAATAATTTGAAGGAATTTCAAAGAATCTTAAAGATTTTAGGGCATTCTTAAAAATTCCCAGGAATTTTCAAGAATTCAAAAAAATTCCAAGGGATTTCAAAAGATTTTTAAAAATTCAAAATTTTAGATATTAATAACTTGAAGTGATTTCTCAAGCATTTGAAAGATTTTAGGGTACTTTTTTAAAAATTTAAAAAATTAAGAATTAATTTTATTTTTATTTTTAAAAATTCCAAGAAGTTTTCAAGAACTTTAAAAAGTTTTAAGGGTTCTCAAAGAATTTCGAAATATTCCAAAGGATTTCAAATATTTTAAGATATTTAAAAGATTCCAAGGAGTTTTCATTTGATTTTAGTTTTTTAGTACTATAATGGGATTCCAAAGGATTTTAAAGATTTTAAGGTATTTCAAAAAAAATTAAGATTTTAATATATTTTAAAAGGTCGCAAGGAATTTTAATTTGATTTCAATAATTTGAAGGGATTTCAAAGGATTTGTAAAATTTTATATTTTTAAAAATTCCAAAGAATTTTCAAGAGCTCTAGCAAATTCCAAGGGATTTCAAAAGATTTTAAAGGAATTTAAATTTGAGATTTCAATAATTTAAAGTTATTTCAAAGGATTTAAAAAATAATTTGAAAAGATTTCAAAGAATTTTAAAGATTTTAGGGTGTTTTTTTAAAATTCGAAGGAAATTCATGAGCTTTGAAAAATTTCAAGGGATTGAAAAAGATTTTAAAGGACTTGAAATGTTAGATTTCAGTAATTTGAAGTGATTCTAAAAGAATTTTAAAGATTTCATAAATTCAAACCAATTTGAATTCTTTTAAATTCAAAAGAAAATCAGTTCACATTATTAGTGCACAATAACAAATGTTTAATTGAAAATTAGTCTTTTTTATTAAAAAATTAATCTTCTTGTTTAAAAATCAATGTTTTTGGTTGAAAATTAAACTATTTTGTTCAAATTTTGTCGTTGTTGAAAATTAATTTTTTTTTAACTGAAAATGAACTATCCCATTTTTCATTGAAGATAGATATTGCTCAGTTAAAAATTTAATTATTCGATTAAAAATTCGACTACTTTGTAAAAAATTAATTTGTTTTGGTTGAAGATTCAACTATTTTGTTGAAAATTCCATTTTTTGGTGGAAAATTAATTATTTTAACTGATAATTTAAATGTTCCGTTTTCGATTGAAAATTCATATTTTTCAATGAAAATTAATCTTTTTTAGTTGACACTAACTACTTGGTTAAAAATTTAGCTTTTTGGTTCAAAATTCTGCTAGATTGTTGAAATTTGATTTTCTTTCATAAAAAATCCTTTTTTGTTGATGTTTCAAAATTTCACTGGAAAATGTATGCTTTGATTTTTAAAAAATAATGTACAAATCGGATAAAAATGGGACCCATAGACCGATTTGTAAAAAAAAATCCAGATTTGTCCCACTGTGCACACGTGTCTTTTTTGATATTTGGTTGACAATTTAACTATTTGGTTGAAAATTAAAAAACTTTGTTGAAAATTCGTCATTCAATTTTTAAAAATAATTTTTTAAACTCAGAGTTTTCAAATATTTGGTTGAAAATTCAACTGCTTTGTTGGAAATTAATTTTTTTCTTGAAAGTTCCCTGTAAAAATATAAAATTTTAAATCACACTCGAAGAATCTTCGCGGAATTTAACCAGTTTTGATTTTTTAAAAGAATGTACAAATCGGAGAAAAAAATGTGTCCTTTGGACCGATTTGTCAAAAAAAAAAAGAACAGAAATATCAGTATTTAAAAAAATTTCAAGGTATTTTCAACTCATTACAAAATTTTAGAGGAATTTTGAATGATTTTAAGTGATTTAAAAACATGTTCATGAAGTTTTCAAGTATTAATTTTCAAGAATTGAGGTATTTCAAAGTTTTTCAATAATTTGAAGTGATTTCAAAAGAATTTAAAAGAATTTAGAATATTCTAAAAAAATTTTCAGGAATTTTCAAATGAGTTCGATAATTTTAAAAGATTTCAAAGAATCTTAAAGATTTTCGGGTATTTTTAAAAATCCCAAAAAAATTTCAAGAGTCTTAACAAATTCCAAGGGATTTCAAAATATTGTAAAGGATTTAAAGTTTCAGATTTCAATAATCTGAAGTGATTCCAAAAGAATTTGAAAGATTTTAGGGTGTTTTTAAAAATTTCAAAAAATTTTCAAAAGCTTTACGAAATTTGAAGGGATTTCAAAAGATTTGGAAGGATTTAAAATGATTTTAAGTGATTCTAAATTTTATATGTCAATAATTTAAAGTGATTCCAAAAGAATTTTTAAGATTTTAGAATATCTTTAAAAATTCTAAGGAATTTTCACATGAGTTCAATAATTTAAAGAGATTTTAAAGAATCTTAAAGATTTTAGGGTATTTTTAAAAATTCGAAGAAAATTTTAAGAGCTTTAACGAATTTTAAAGGATTTCAAAAAACTTTAAAGGATTTAAAATGTCAGATTTCAATAATTTGAAGTGATTCCAAAGGATTTTGAAGATTTGAGGGTAATTTTAAAAATCCCAAGGAATTTCCAAGAGCTTTAAAAAATTCCAAAGTATTTAAAAAGATTTTAAGGGATTCAAAATTTTATGTTTCAATTATTTGAAGTGATTTCAAAAGAATTTGGAAGATTTTAGAATATTTTTAAAAATTCCAAGTAATTTTCAAATGAGTTAAATAATTTGAAGGGACTTCAAAAAATCTTAAAGATTTTAGTGTGTTTTTAAAAATTTCAAGAAATTTTCAAGAGTTCTAAAATAATGTCAAGGGATTTCAAAAGAATTTAAAGGATTCAAAAGTTTAGATTTTAATAACTTGAAGTAATTTCAAAAGGATTTGAAAGATTTTAGGGTTTTTTTCTCAAATTCCAAGGAACTTTCAAGAGCTTTACAAATTTCGATGGGATTTTAAAGTATTCAAAATTTTACATTTCATTAATTTGAAGTGATTCTAAAAGTATTCCTAAAGGATTTGAAAAATTTTAGGGTTTTTTTTAATTCCGCGGAAATTTCGAGAGCTTTACAAAATTCCCAGGGATTTCAAAAGATTTTAATGTTTTTCAATGTGTTATTTCAATAATGTGAAGTGATTCCAAGAAATTTTATGGATTTTAGGAGATTCTTAAAAGTTCCAAGGAATTTTCAAGAATTTAAAAAAATTCCAAGGGATTTCAAAAGATTTATTAAAAATTCCAAGGGATTTCAAAAGATTTTAAAGGATTTAAATTTGATATTTCAATAATTTAAAGTTTTTCCAAAAGGGTTTGAAAGACTGTAGGGTGTAGGGTATTCCTAAAAATTCTAAGGGATTTCAAAAGATTTTAAATTATTCAGATTTGGTATTTCAATAATTTGAAGTGATTCCAAAGTATTTGATGGATTTTAGGGTATTCCTAAAAATTTCAAGGAAATTTCAAAATTTAAAAAAAAATCCAAGGAATTTCAAAAGATTTTAAAAATTGAAAAATTCATATATTAATAATTTGAAGTGATTCCTAATGGATTTGCAAGATTTAAGAGTATTTTTAAAAATTCCAGGTGATTTTCAAGAGCTTTAGAAAATTCCAAGGGATTTCAAAAGATTTCAAAGGATTTAAAATTTGATATTTTAATAATTTGAAGTGTTTTCAAAGGATTTTATGGATTTTAGGGCATTCTTAAAAATTACCAGGAATTTTCAAGAGTTTAAAAAAATTCCAAAGGATTTCAAAAGATTTTAAAGGATTCAAAATTTTAGATATTAATAATTTGAAGTGAGTCCTAAAGGATTTGAAAGATTTTAGGGTATTTTTTCAAATTCCAAAGAATTTTCGAGAGCTTTACAAAATTCCAAGGGATTTCAAAAGATTTCAAAGGATTTAAAATTTGATATTTTAATAATTTGAAGTGGTTCCTAAAGGATTTGAAAGATTTTAGGGTATTTTTTCAAATTTCAAAGAATTTTCGAGAGCTTTACAAAGTTCCAAGGGATTTCAGAAGATTTCAAAGGATTTAAAATTTGATATTTTAATAATTTGAAGTGGTTCCTAAAGGATTTGAAAGATTTTAGGGTA
>JAABKJ010004608.1:0-24132 GCA_011634705.1 Andricus grossulariae
CAGTTTATGGTGCTGCGAGAGCTTTGGCTGATTCAAATCGAAGGCTCAAACCGACGATGGATCAAAAGACCAAAAGAAGCTTGCATCAACTGAACAAGAAAATTGGATGGCCAAGACAGAGTGCGTCCCGTGTTCAATGTGTAATTGACTACATAACATCTGGTAGACCATTTACGGAAATGGTTCGAAAGTTCGCCCAAGAACTGAGGCTCTCAAATCACACACTGAACAAGTCAAAGCTGCTGGCAGTCAAGCGGCTCACTGTCGACAAACTACGGCTGTTATCTGACGCAAGTAGGAGAATACAGGAGAGGGAGAAATGGATCAGGGAGAATCAAAAGTTTCTCGCTGACCCATCTCGCCTTTTTAGTGAACACCTGATTTCTGTCAAACATTCACCCAAGTCCAATGAGGTAGAGACTTTTTGGAGAGAAGTATACAAGATCCCGAAAACACAGAAGTTGAAAGAAGATACTGACAATATGATCCGCTTCAAGGAATTTTGCGACAACCACATAAAATCTGAGGAGGAATGTTCATCAATCACTGCCGAAGAGGTGAAAAAAGCACTTAGAGGCAAGACGAACTTCTCCGGTGCTGGACCTGACTGTATCAAGAACTTGTGGTGGAAGAAGTTTACTTCTACACGAACAACGTAGCTCGAAACAAGGTGCAGCAGGCTGTCGAGAGAACCTGCTAATTGACAGGTGTATCTGTAAAGACGCTGCACTCCATCAACGGAACCTGCGAATGGCCTGGATTGACTACCGCAAAGCTTTCGATTCAACTTCTCATAGACTTACCATCTGTCTGTTGGAAAGCTTGAAGGTACATCCATACATAGCGAGATGCATAGAGAGATTGATGCCTCTTTGCAAAAACTAGATTTACCATCTTATCTGGAAATTATCGTGTGGCAACGAACAACGTCTCCTTCCAGAGAGGCGTCTTTCAGGGGATACCATGAGCCCTTTGCTTCTTTGCATCACACTTCTGCCTCTATCTCTCGCAATACGAAATTCTTCTGGATACCTCTGTGGCGACACTAACGAGCGTGAGCATAAGGTCACTCATGTATTTTATATGGATGACCTGAAGATCTATACCTCTAGTAAAGGCAAACTTCAAACTGCCATAAACATCATCGCGAAGTACACAGGAGAGATTGGGATGGACTTTGGATTGGATAAATGTGTCAAAATTCATCTGAAGAAAGGAAAGATTGTTGACGTTTCCAAGGACCCTCAGCTTGTGGATATAAGTATTGTTAGATATCTTAATACTGGAGAGATCTATACATACCTGGGCGTGCCTCAAAGTCGCATTCAGGACGTAACGTCAGTAAAGGAGTCTCCCCGAAGCAGATACAGTCAGGATGTTAGCACAAGGGAGGGGGGTAGCCTAGTTAACACCTAGGTGTTAACTAAAAACCAGTTCGAAAACATAATTACTCAAGAAACCATGTTATAATTTTCGGATACAAATTAATAAAACCAATAGATTACAAAGCGCATTCAGAAACTACACGGAGAACATTTGTGTGGATTTACATAACTTAGTTCAGTAAACCGAGGACATTACGGCATTTTATTCAAATTTCACTTTAAGTCATGTTAAATGAAAAAGGATAATATTTGCTGTAAAAATGCGAATTATTAATAAAAATGCATTCTAAGCTAATTCGCGACTTAGTAGGAAATAATAGCACTAGATAATAAAGATCACCCGGAGTTAAGAGCGTAATTAGACGAACTGTTAGGTACAGTTTCAAGCACAGAAAACAAATTCTACCTCTCTAATATATAAAATATCGTGCGCCAGCAGAAAAACAACAAGAAATTTTAGTATTTATTTATTTTTTTCGAATTTGAAGAGAAACTTTTTTTACACGAGAGTGTCCTCCATTGACAAACCAAACACAACTCAGTATACTCCTTTTTTCTCCTACTTTCTTCTCCACTACTTGTCTCTTCTCTCCATTTTCTTAATTCCCTTCTCACTTCCTTCTTCTTCTGTTTACATTCCTCATCCCATCCACTTCTACCCCCTCCTTCACTAACTCCTTTTTTGCTTGTGTACTCTAATACTCGTTTTATTTTTCCTATCATTATTTCCATTTCCTCGTTTACATTTCCTTGTCCCATTTTGAGAATCCTGACTTTTTCTTTTTAACTCTTCTGTACCTTCCATTGACCAATTCCCTTTTCCTGATTTTTTTATTTTGCTTCCTTTTTAGCCTTATCGTTATTATTCATTTCTCCCTCTGCTGTCACTATTATGGGAAAGTGATCCGAATCTATAGAATTTCCTACCTGTAGCTTCTTAACCTTCTCTCTTACCTCGTCGTTCACTACCACATAATCAGTTACCGTTCCCCTCCTTTCTTCTGAACGCGTATATTCCCCTTTCACACCCCCTATATACTTCTGTTTAGAATAAACAATCCCATCTTCCCTACACTCTTTAACAATTTCTTTCCCTCCCCATTCAGTATTTTGTCTATGGATTTTCTTCCTCGCTCTCCACTCCATTCACTTCCTCCTCTATCCCCTGTTCTCGCATTAAAATCTCCTCCTATTATGAGCCTAACATCTTGCTTATTTTCTTCCATCAGTTCCCTCATCTCCTCTAACTTCCCCTGCATACCACCGTTCACATTAACCCCCACTATGTTCCACCTCTCTCCTCCTACATTTACCTCTTCAACTATTTTTCCTTCTTTTTGTTCTTTCCTTTCTTTCTTATCCTTCCCTGTTATACATTCTTTCCTTACTACCGTCAATGTTCCTCCCATTGCGCTGCCTTTTGTAATCTTCCTCCTTGCATTTTGAACTTGCCATTTGTAACCTCTTGGTAACCTTCCCCTTACTCTTTCCCATCCCCTTTCATCTAGCCACGTCTCCAATATTACTGCTACATCCCATTGCGCCAAATTTCTCATAAAGTCACTTTACTTTTTCTCCAATCCTGCTATATTCCAGCAACATATTTTCCATTTTTCCCTACTTTCGTTTCTCGTCTTTTTGTTTCTTACTATTTCTTATTTTCCTATCTCCCGTTCCTTCCTCTTCTAGTTTCCCGGCACCTTATTTCTTACTAACTTTCCCCTTTCTTCGTCCCAATCCCATCTTCACCTTCAATCTGTATTCTGTTATACTTAACTCACGTTCTTTTTCTGTTACTTCTTTCCTCTTCCGCTATGTGCTTCAACTTATATTGCATCTTCCTTTCTACCCATTTCATATCATCCTCTATTCTCTCCGAGCTTCCATATAACAACCTCTTCTTTGTCATCACTTCCCTTTTATGTTCCCACTTCTTTAGTTTCATTAGTATCATTTTTTCTCCATTTCGCGTTTCCATTCCTATACTTCGCATTTCCTCTGTCTCTACTTTGACATATATCCTTTTTAGCGCATCTTCCACTCCTTCCTTCAGTTCCTTTCCTTCTAATCTTATACCTTTTATAACACTCTCCCTACCTTTAGACATCCGGTTCGAGCTTTCTTTTTTTTTATTATTCTACCTTCCAACTCCTCTACCTTTTTATTAGGCACTTCCTGCTTTTATAGTCTTTGCTCCAACGTCTGCATCATTTTCTTTACCTTCTCTCTGACTTCTTTCCATTTCCTCATTTCTGTCCTAAGTTGGCCATTTCCCGCTTAATTTCTTTCCTTATTTCTTCTCCCCGTTTTCCCTACTTTTCTTCATATATCCCCATTACTTCTATCATCATCTCACGCATGTCATCTAACTGTAAATTTTCTTCTGTTAGCCTCTATGTTCAACTTTGTCATCATCTTTCCCCTTATCTTTCTCCCCCGCTTTATTTGGGTCTTTTCCCGGTGGTATTCTGTACATTTTCTGATTTTTTAGGGTGGATCCTGCTTCTACCTTATCCTCACTACTTCCTCTCTCCACCCTATGGAACTGGTAGAAAATTACTTCCTTCCATTTTGGCATACACTTTTAAACTAATGTAGTTTTAAAATTTAGAATCTCACTTGCAGCAAGAATTAGCAGACAAATTTTTAAGCTCGAGATGCTCATATTAGTCCAAAGTCCTCAAAACACAGTAATTGTCACTGAAGAATTTGAAACCGTAACCGATCTCCACTGAGTGTGCGTGACAGCACGAGCGAACTGCTCGACTCGAGTTTCGAAACGGAGTGTCCCTGATCTGGATGACTCGAACATCCATGCTTCCTCTGTTGAGCAAATTGCACAAAATTTTTGTAAGTACATTTTAGGGGCTGTCCTCGAAAACGAGAACTAATGCCGCTACTGGGATGCGACAATTCTTACGGACCACCCTCTTGTTCACCATAGGCCGGACATTGTGGTGCTTGATAAACTGTCGAAACAGGTCAAAGTCATCGACGTGTCAGTTTCCCTCGACAGAAACATCCTCTCGTGATTTTAGCCACGGGAAAAGTCAATAATTTGTTGCAACTTCATCATAAGTGCGATTTTAGCATCTCTTAACCTTTTTAGAATGACTGCCTTTAATATTCATGCGGTGTGTAGACAACGCCATTGTTCGTCGATAATGTGAATCGCCTAGCGAACGTAAAGTTCTACAGTGTAACCTGTGGCTGTTTGTGAGCCAATCAGATTACGTTACGTTATTACCTTATAAGCCTTGGAATCTAAGTAAACCGTTTTAAGTTCTAGGCCTAGAAATACTGTTTTAGTGCGTGTTTAATGGCGCTAAAATCGCACTTGCGATGGAAGTGTTATCAAAATATTATTTTCTCT
The DNA here is from genome assembly GCA_011634705.1 of Andricus grossulariae. Taxonomy (NCBI): domain Eukaryota; kingdom Metazoa; phylum Arthropoda; class Insecta; order Hymenoptera; family Cynipidae; genus Andricus; species Andricus grossulariae. The sequence goes on from JAABKJ010004608.1 coordinate 4,759, forward strand.
GTTAAATGGTATTTGTTTTAAAAAACAATACCATCACCAACAACAGATTAGATAATTTGATCATTTAATTTGTAAATTTGTTTAGTTTATCCTATAAGATATGAACTATCGTCCAGTAGTATCAGGAGAGCTGTTTTTTACATTCGCTAAAACGCTCTTAAGTTTTATTAACTTCTATAAAGCAAAATATAGTATTTTCTTCAAAAATACCATAAAACGTTGAAATTCCGCAAAAAATAGCCCTAAGCGAAGTGATTGAGCTAATTATATAACGAGATATAACAAAGAAGTGTCAATCTCAGTGTGTTCGCAAATTATTAATATCTTTCGAATTATTGAACATTTTTCAGTATTCTTTAACTGATTTCAAAGATACATTTCTATGGAATTGTTTTAACTTATGAAGAAAATTGAGACAGATAAAACAATTTTGCAATATCAAAATACGTGCCAAACATTTACAAAATCAATAATCTTTTGCGATTCGTAAATTTGATTAAAATATACATTTTTTATTAGAAGCACTCTCATTTGCCTGAAAATTTGGCCAGGGGAGTGGGAAACTGCTGAAAACCGTACTTTCGTGCTCAGCCGGTTACCGACAAATGAGTTTGGATGTAGAAAGTCGTTAGCATCGAGTTCTCACATCCATCCTCGGCATCAATCCTCCAGCTTATTTTTATTTTCTTTTTATTATACATTAGTTAAGCGCAGTCAAAAACATGACTCAATGATTTGATGTCTACGATAATAATAAGTTTATGGCTAGTGAAATACATGGTCATAAACCCACCAATAACATAGATATGTACTAGATGAGAACAAAATTATTTTGTATCACGAATTTAATCCGAGTGAAAAGGTATCGTTAGGTTCGGATTTTCAACATCTCTACTTAAAATGTTAACTATATTATAGCTGCTGATATGTAAGGAGGAAGATGAACAAACTACGACAGATGAAGAATCACCTGTACGTCAGAAGAAAAAAGATCCAAACAAAGTTGACAAAAAATTTTTATGGCCGCATGGTATAACCCCACCTACTAAAAATGTGAGACGTCGAAGATTTAGGAAAACATTAAAAAAGAAATACGTTGAAGCTCCTGAAATTGAAAAAGAAGTAAAACGTTTGCTGAGGGTCGACAATGAGGCTGTGAATGTTAAGTGGGAAGTCATATGTGAAGATGAGGATCAGACAAAACCAACTAAAATTTCTTCTAGCGGAACTGTAAAAGGAAAGAGAGATAATATCGATGGCAATACGTCGCAAAGTGTGGATGTTGGTAAGTTCGTCTGTGCAGATGATGAAATAAAATTTAAATCAGGGAAAACCTTCGTACAGTGGATATTTACAATAAAAGTGAAATGTCTTTACTAAAATTTGTTATCTCGTTTTATCCATCCTTCAGTCTACCTTCATAAACTATAAATAAGCTTTTATCACTTAGAAAGTCAAAAATATATCTACTCATGGAACATGTAATCCGCGTAATGTGCAATGGAATCCAGAGATCACCACCAGATCAATGGGGCACTCGTCCACCCATGGACTGCCGTTGCGCTCTACATTCTCCTACTTAAAGACGTGCTGGCTGCCTCACTGTGAGAGACGGCTATCTCCGGTTATCCCTCATCTATCCTCGCCTTTTACATCTACTTCTAAGTCAAAATCTTCTACATCCTTGGTTATTTCCGTCGATCTACATTTTCCTTATCCCTTTCTATCCTAAACATAGAAAATGATAAAAAATTGTAGGATTTCTATCTCTTTACTTCCAGCAGAAGAGATGATCAGAACTTTTTAATTTATATCGTACTTCAGGTTTAATGCAATTTACAAGTTTTTGATATCCACTGTAGATTGTTTTTCCCTAAATTAGATAAGCAGAATCTATATTTCGGAAATTTATATAGTAGATAAAACTTATTTTCCAGCTGAACATGACATTTTTGGAGAACCAGTTAGTGATAGTGAAGAAGATGACGAGGAAGGCAACATCAATGTCATGGAACTAGATGAAAATAGTCATCTTTCTGCAGATAGTCGAATCTCTGATTCAAATTCGATGCAAGTCAGATATTCTGAACGATGCGGTAACGCAGTAGTATCTACATCCGAGGGATTAATAACTCACTTCAGTAAAGAAATGTTTCAACCAAAAAACTATAATGGCGATGATGAAAAACCAAATATCGACGAGGAGTCCAAAGTTCCGAAATTAGAAAGTTTTAATTCGGAATATATCATTCCTGAAACTGAACACTTCTCAGAATCAGAGCCTGGACCTGTAAACAAAGGTAATTTTTATATACAGGGTGTCCCAGGAGTTCCGTTCGTTCCTTGTAATGGCGAATATAAAAAAAATTCAAATCGAAAAGTCCCACAAAATTTTTAGGTCTGGTGCATAATTTTGGTGTTTCAGGGGAATTGAACTTGCATGTACGTGAACTGCTAGGTAGATTGTTCGTGCAACCCCGGCAAGCAATTTCTCCTTGCGCGGCAACTTTTTAAGCTGGGCGTTTTCGATAGATTTTTTCAACGCCTTTCAAATGGTTATAAGCATTTCTTGAAAATCTTAAGATTTGACCTTGATTTGTCTTGTTGAATGAGATGTAAAAATAGATGTATCGATACCGCTTTTTTCTAGTACCTTTTCAATCCATTTACTGATTGTTTGAGAAGTCACAGCCGCATGTGGCTTTTTAATCGCTAGAAATAGATTATCTTCATTTCCCCTCAATTCTCTAGTAACATTTATATATTCTCTTAGTGCCGATGCTACGCATACATTAGAGTTTTGATTGAACTTTGGTAAAGTTTACAAAGGCTGACACTTGCCAGGTCCTGACGTTTTAATAAGATCTGAGATTTTTATATCTACCCCTTGTGGAGTGAAACGAATATTGCTTAATTTAATATTAGCTAAAGTCTGTGCCCTGTGTCCTGTACTTAATGCTAATAGTACTACTACTTTGTCAGTTAAATCTTTCAACATTAAATTTTGTAAAGGGTGGAACTCCTTTAAATAATCTAAGACTATTTACACATCCCATGTGTGATAATACTTTGGCTTAGCCAGTTTTTAGTCTAAAGGCATATTTTAAGAATCTACTGATCATTGCATCATCACCTACCTTATCTTGAGAAATGAGGGATATTGCCGAACGGAAAGTGTTTAGAGAGCTGTAAGAAGCGCCTCTATTAAAGCTTGCTGTCAAAAATTTAATTAAAGTATCCCTCTTTGGCGAGTAAAAATCGCATTTATTTTCCTCACAAAACAGCCACCATTGTCTGTTTTGATGAACTCGTTCAACTTTTTTAGATTTAAAATGAAGCGAAAGGGTCGATCTGGTTTAGGTACAAGAAAATAGGTTGATAAAAATTGATTCTTACCTGGCCTTCAAGGTTCTATGGCGCCCTTTGCTAATAGTGAGTCTATTGCTTGTTGACACTTATGGACTTCTTTCACTGAATCAAATTTAACTAACGGTCTGTTTCTCTGTTCTACTTTCATATCAAATTCAATCCTATAACCCTTAATACAATTTAAAATAAAGTTGTCTGATGCAATCGTTAACCAGTTTTCCGAATAGTATTTTAATCTTCCTGCAACCTTACTTACACTTATTTGAATTTCCCGTGCATCCTCGGTTTGTATCCTTGGAACTGTGCTTTTTGGTTCAACGGCTGATTTTGTGGCCTGTTTTTAAAATACAGTCGCGGTCTTGCCTGAGTCGGCAGGTGGCCTTGGAAGTAGCCTGATGAATTGGGAAACGACATTTTTCCCTGCAGGCTGCTTGAGTTTAAAGCTTGTCTTTGAGATGGTGGCATTTGGATTTTTTGAACAGAATTTTTTCTTAAAGAAATAGCTACTTCATCCATACTTTTTGCTTCTTTAATTTTTTCTGATAGGTTTTTACTAAACAAAAATTCCTCTGACTTTTTGTCCTCAAGCGCAGTTCTTGTTTCTTTATCGACCGCGGCTAAAACAAAGGCAATCCTAGACTATGCAAGTGTCCCTAATCTTGGAGTGTTTTGGTAATTTTAGTGAAATTTCTGGATTTAATTGAAGTACCTCTAACCCGTCAGGACATTTGTACTTTTCTCATAAGTTCTCTCTTTCCTCTTTCTCAATTCAATTTGAAACCCAATATTTCCATCTTTCCTGAATTGTTGAATGTATCTTCAAATTCAAGGCTTTAGATTCAAGTGGATCCTGACAAAAAATCTCTGCAATTTCATCATCTATACTAGCTTCGTCTTTTTCTTTCTCTTCAACTTTCTTGTTTAATGGATTCTCTTTGCTATGTAAGAAAGGCATAATTCATTTCTATGAGACTTATCCATAGTAAAATGTATGAATTAACTAATTTCTATTCATTTTTTTACATATTGATATGTATATGCGTCTTACGAGCGCGTGTCATTGTTTGAATTTATAATCATAAGAGAAAAAAGAAAAAATGGCAGCTTGGTTTGCCCTTATCAAGTCAGTATGTCCTGCGAGCACACATGTAACCTTCTTGTCTCTAGCAAGAGAGAACAAAGGATTCAAACATGGCTGCTTTGTCCGAACCGTGTGTCATGCGAGCACTCATATTTATGCCTGTTTGAAGGCTAATTCCAAATTAGTGTAGGATATTGCACACAAAAAATTAAACATCATACGAGCGTTTTAATATGAAGTGGGAATATTTTAGCATGTTTCACCACTTAAAGTTTGGTTCCAAGGTTTCATTTTTATTCTGACCTCTTGAACCACAAATCACCTCCACGTGTGTGACAGAAAAAAAACGTAAAATTCCAATATGTCTATCTAGTTTTAACCATACCTTCTGAAGTTTTCCTCCTCGAATTTTCATTGCCACCACTTCCTTCTGCATCTCGTTCAAGAGACACGAACCCTCGAAATCCTTCTTCTTACTGAAGAGCTTGCAATTCGTCAAACTGTTCGTTTAAGCGCTTAAATTCTTTATTTAATAGCTCAATATCTGCTTTTCTTTTATTACTCATGATCACTACCACTTATAAATGGAACTACAGAAAAATAACTAACGAACAAAAAAAAAATTATGTAATCTCGGGACATGTAACCTCTAACGCACGACGCAAGAATGTGTGGTTCGGTTGGAACGCGCAAGGTAGCAGCGTGTGGGGGGTAAATTTTCCTTTCCCCCACTCTGAACGTCGTGACATCTAGCGTGATGAAGGGAATACTACATTCTGTAATCTTGAGAAAGAGGCGATTGAAATATAATTTAGGCTTGATGTAACTTCACGGTACAATCTAAAATCAAAAACAATTACAAAACTAGTAAAACTATTTCCTCAATAGAAGATCAATAGTCACAGTAACTGTAATGCAGGCAAAATATCGTAACAATGACACTCTCAACCCTGTAAAATGCAGAGAGCAGTTCTTTTGAAACCATATCAGAGTATATTATGTGCAAAAAGGGAGTTTTCAGAGACTCTGCGAGGTAGGCATCTTTGCGGTGCTGGTGTACAGGTGCTTCAAGAACTTAAGCGTACATTTTCTCGAGATCAAAACAAACTCCGCTTTGATTTTAAAGTATTTTGTTGCAAAAAACCTCAGCTTTCTTTCTAGAATATTGAGAAAAAGTGCGCATCTTCAAGAAAAAATCGATTTTATTTTTGACTTTGATAAATCAAGATCAAATTTTTAAATTAAAAAGAAATGCTTGTGACCAATCGAAAGGTCATAAAAAATCTATCGAAAACGTCCAGGTTAAATTTTTTTAATTTATTCATGAGTGTACAAAATATTCGCACAGCAGAGAGTATCCACGAATAACTTCTAAATTTCACTCCCACTAGTTCGGCTACTGTTTGACAAAACGGGAAAATATTTTTTGGTAAAATTACCATCAAGTAGGACAACACTTGACCTGAGTTTGATCTCGATGGGAGGTATCGGGTTGGGACATTTGAGAAATAATACCCGATGCGTGTGTGCTTAAATCGGGTGGGCTCGAGTTTGATCAAACTGTAAAATAACTTTGCAAAAAAATTAATTCCTTTGATCAAACACGTTCATCTTAAAAATATTGGATCTCGATAATTTGATGTATGAAAAAAAAATGGAAATGATGGCAGGGTTTACCGTCATTAAGTGAGCGTAGTACAAAATATATCTGTGATCCTAGATACTTCCTAAATTATTGAAAATAATCGATGGCTATCGGAATTATTTACCCCGAAGATGGTGCCAGGTTTACAATTCGTGGTGCACATTGGCAAACAAAAACAAAACCTGTGAATGCGAGAATTAAAAGTAACTCGAATCAAAAGCAGGAATATTAGGTAGAGGGCGTAGTTTCATATTGATAAAGGTTGCTTTCTCGTAAATGATAACACAGTGGTCACATTAACAATAAACTAACTTCCATTTATACAAATATATTCTTACGATTGGTGGTTTAAAATGTGATCAATAATTAAAAAAAAAAATTAACAATTTCTATAATTAAATTCCAGATTGACATTTTTAATGTTATTTTAATTTTTCACACGAAAATAATCTTTGAGAAACAGTTTACAATCTAAATCTTCGAAATACAGCGAGTAAACTTAGGATCTAATCACATTACCGATTCGATACTCCATTCCATGATTTCGCAAAATTTAGCAATGGATCCTATAACAGGGCCCCGGTTACAACCCAAGCCGCTGGCGTTTCTATACCAGCAGGCACTGCACCACGGAGTCTGATAGAAACCAGGCCCACTGGACATGTAGATGCTCAAATTTCCCCCACTATCGACTCTGCGTTCCTTACGACGCCAGTAGGTAGGGATCATATAATATTATGGGATTTAATTTGTTATTAAATTCGGTATTTTTACAAAGCCCCCTCCTTAGACGCGAGGTGTGGGCTAGGACGACTCATCAAGGCGGACAATTCCTACCTCTTGCCTGGGTACTCTTGTCAATCTCCGACCACATACACAAACCTTAAATCAGAAATGTGCTACCTCCTTCGGATGACTTGCATCACCTTTCACTCTCTCCTCGCCTAACCGAAAACTTAGGATCTAATCGCTTTACCGTTTCGATACTCCATGATTTCGCGAAATTTAGCAATAGAATCTTGAACGTGGTCCCGGCAAATTGCATCAAAGTTTTTGAGTGTGCTATAGAATCAAATTGACGTTTTTTTTCTTTAATTTGATAATCCTTATTTGAGTCGTTCGTTTTTTAACAGTTATAGTGAAAAAAGTCGTGTCTCACATTAATAGGACCAGTTGAAAAAATTCCATTTTTCGAACAAATTGATTTATTCAAGTATTCAAAGTTATTTTAACCAATAATTATTTAAGTAATTCAAGCTGTATTTTCAAAAAATTAGAAGTCAGTAGCATTTCCGTCGTTCTTGAATACCGTTTTCATTCGTTTTGGCATTGAATCATTGAGATTTTTTAGACTTCTTGTGCTGATGTTGTCCCACGCCTACTTCACCGCTTCCTTGAGCTCTGCGACCGTCGCATACTGCTTGGCATTCTCATAAACATCGCGAACCATCATGCTCCAAACATTTTCAGTCGGATTAAGGTCCGGAGAAACGGCATGCCACTCAAGTACTGGAATCTTCGCCTCGGCTTACCAATTCTTGGTTGACTTGCTGGCGTGTATTGACGCGTTGTCTTGTTGAAATGTCAACCGAGCAGAGGGGAATCATCGAATGTAGGGCTTGAGATGTTCTTCAAGCACATGCAGGCACGCTACAATTGAGCGGAAGAAAAGCTGCATTGGACGCATGAATGGTCAAAGGTGCGTTATGCACTATGTATTTTTTTTTCATTTTCAACTATTTGCTTTTTTTAGACTACGTAGTATCAAATTAGGATTTTAGATTTTATATGTGTTTCAGATTATCGAGTCTGACGAAAAAAAGTTTAGTTTGGATGGTCCAGATGGATTAAGATACTATTGGCGTGATCTTTGACAAGAAGCTCGTTTTTCTTCCATCTGAAACTTTGGTGGTGGATCCGTCATGGTATGGGCAGCAACAGCGGTTTCGGGAAAGTCAGCTTGGCTTTTGTTACCCATAAAATGGACCTCAAAGATTATCAGGCAGTGCTTGAAGAACATCTCAAGCCCTACATTCGACGATTCCGCTCTGCTCGGTTGACATTTCAACAAAACAACGCGTCAATACACGCCAGTAAGTCAACCAAGAATTGTTTAGCCGAGGCGAAGATTCCAGTACTAGAGGGGCCTGCCTTTTCTCCGGACCTTAATCCGATTGCAAATGTTTGGGGCATGATGGTTCGCGGTGTTCATGACAACACCAAGCAGTATGCGACGGTCGCAGAACTCAAGGAAGCGGTAAAGTCAGCGTGGGACAACATCAGCGCAAGAAGTCTAAAAAATCTCAATGATTCAATGCCAAAACGAATGAAAATGGTATTCAAGAACGACGGAAACGCAATTGACTACTAATTTTTTTGTAAATAAAGCTTCAATTACTTGAATAATTATTGGTTAAAATAACTTTAAGTACTTGAATAAAGTAATTTTTTCGAAAAATTGATTTTTTTTTAACTGGCCCTATTAATGTGGTACACCACTTTTTTCACTATAACTGTTAAAAAAACGAACGACCTAAACTAGTCTTATCAAATTCAGAGAAAAATCATGAATTTGATTCTTTAACACACTCAAAAAATTGGATGCAATTTGCTAAAGTAGAAAAAAAATTATCAAAAAAAAGTAGGTGACCCTATAAGTTTGGGACACACTGTATCGACTATTTGCTTCCCTTGCGACACATTTTTTTCACCCAATTTTTTTCCAAAATTTTTTTTACAAAAATTTTCTACTCAAACATTTTTTTTCAAAAAAATTTGTTTACAAAATTTAAAAATCTTCTCTATGAATATTCTGTTAAGACTTAAATCAACGTCTTAATAGGTTACGAAGCCCTTCCTTAGGTGCTCGGCGCCTACTTTGACTAATTTTTTCGTTTTGGGACATCAGACGGTGGTGGGGGTGGGGGGGGGTCCTAATTCCATCAAATGCAATATAAAATTATTATTCTTCGTTAACTCCTTCTAACAAAACTTTTTCGAAGGGGTGTTGCAAAAAATAGCGTGTGATACACGTGCGCATAGGTGATTGCTAACTCGTTTGATTGCATCATTCGCCTGTGGCATCATTCACACTCGCACACAATCACCTATTTTGCACACTTGCATCACAAGTAACTCAAATGTGCATTTGTTAGATAATTTACAGTTTTTGGCATTATAAACAATATGACGGCAACGAGTCTTTGGTAAGACATTACGAGTTGATTCTGAAAAAAATGAAGTCTAGAAAAACTGGTTATAAAGTGAATTTTTTAAATAAAAATTGTTTAAATAATTATTGAACTGCAGCTAAGTATTGAAAGCGTTAGGTAGCAGTGATTCTGTGGTGCCGAGTTTGGTAAGATTATAGATAAATTTGAGGTGAGTTGATAGTAGAAGCGTATACAAAATTCTGTGTTTGAAAGATTGTTTGTTAGAAGTAATAGAAGTGAAGGTGTAAGTGATATTTTGTGAGATTGAGACTGATTTGGGTTGGCTGGAAGATTAATTTACTTGACCTGCAGAGCAGGGTGGGGAGATCGGCATATCAGATTAGTGGCGCCAGGGTAATTAGCAGGGTGAGATATCGCCGTCGCAGTAGAGTTTACGCAAGATATGTACGTAGATAGAGACAGAGGTTATTGGTAATCGTTTTGATGGATAACGGTGAGAGTGACCCAAAATTAAGGCAAAAAGGAGGATGTCGAGGGGAAAGTAAAGAAAAACGATAGAAAGGGAAGATTGCATTTGAAGATTTTAGGCTCTATCGTGGGGGTCATTAATAGGAAGAGAAATAGGGCAGAGAGAGATGAAACAGGGAGAATAAGGTAGAAATAGGATCTAGCTTAAAACGTCGTAAATGCTTAGAACATCAATGCGCAAAATTATGATAGAGGAAGTAGAAATGAGGGGAAAAAGGCAAGAGGAGAGAAAATAAAAAAGCATTTAGGAAATAAATGGCCGAACTTGAAAAAGAGATGAGAAAATGTAAGTAAGTGAAGAAAAATTTGAATAAAGGGATGCAGACTTTGTAACAAACACTATAAAATCAGCAAGAACCTGGTAAAAGGTAGCACAGTTGTAAAGTAGGACAGAAAAGATAGAAAGTTCAAACCGGGAGTTTGGAGGTGGGCAAAGTGGGAATGAGGATAACGAAAAGTTGAGAAAAATGGAAAGAAGAATAGAAGAGAAAGAGAGAGAAGACAGAAATATAAATATAGTGATAAAGGGTCTAGTATTAGAGGGGAAGGAACTGAAAAAATGACTGGAGGATGTGATGAAAAGGATAGATGCGAAGGTAGAGACGGAGGAAGTGCGAAGTGTAGGGAAAGAAGGGGGAAGAGGGGAGCAAATGGCACTGGTGAAATTAACAAAATAGGAACATAAGAGGGAAGTGAAGATAAAGAAGAGAACGTTTCATGGAAGCTCGGGGAGAAGAGAGGATGATTTGACCTGGGAAGAAGGAAACATGTAGTATAAGTTAAGGAACATAGGAGAATACAGATACAAGGTCTATGGTGGGATAGGGACGAAGAATGGGAAGCGTTAGTTACAAGTAAGATGATGGTGGATTAGGAGAGAAAGGAACGGGAGATAAGAAAATAATAAAATAGTAGCTAAGAAAAGCAGACGAGAAAGGAAAGGAAGGAAGAATGGCGGATATTTTAATGGAATGTAGCAAGATTGGAAAGAAAGGATGGGGTATTTATAAGAAATTTGGAACAATGGGAGGTAGTAGTAATGATGTACTCGTGGCTAGATGAGAAGGGTTGGGGAAGAATAAGGGGAAGTTTATGAAGAGGTTACAGATGGCAGGTTCAAAATTCAAAGAGAAAGAACAAAAAAGGCAGGACAGTGAGAGGAATGTTGATGGGAGTAAGGAAGGAATGTATAACAGGAGAGGAGAGCAAAGAGAACCTAGAAGAAAAAGAAGGATTAATAGTAGAAGAGGTAATGATGGGATGAGAGAGGTGGAAAATAGTGGTGGTGAATCTGAACGGTGATATGTAGGAAAAATCAGAGGAAATAAGAGACCTGATGGAAGAAAATAAAGAAAAGATTAGGTTTATAATAGGAGGAGATTTTAATGCGAGAACAGAAGATAAAGAAGGAAGGGAATGGGGTGGAGAGTGAGAAAGGAAATCCAAAGACAAGACACTGAATGAGGAGGAAAAGATATATTTAAAGAATTAGAAGGAGATAGAATGGTTGACCTTAAAAGGAAATAGAGAAGGGGATGAGCAAGGCGAATTTACAATCTCAGGAGGAGAAAAGGGAATGGTAATTGATTATTTGATATGAGACGACGAGGTTAGAGAGAAGGTCAAGAGACTAGAGACAGGAGATTATATGGATTCGGATCACTTTCTCATAATGAAAGGAGAATAAAAGGTTTGAAGAAGAGGCGGAGAAGGCTAGGACTGAAGAAGAGGTTTGGAAGGCAGTAAATAGAGAGAGGTAAAGAAGGAAAAGAGTAAATCTGGATATACAGATGCTGCAATGGAGAATATATTTCATGTAATAACAATGGATGGAAAGTTGTCTGGTATAGATGAGATTCACAAGGAAGTCTGGAAATATAGGGGGAATGATCTAAAGCAATGGGCATGGATAATGTTCAATATAGTACGGAGAAGGATGGAGTGGCCAGAATTGTGGAAAGAGGGGTAGTGTTACCCATATTAAAGAAAGAAAAGATAGAGCCACTGTATCAGGCAGGATTTAGGAAAGGAATGTGGGTGATGGACAACATATATGATCTGATTTGGTAAATAAAAGAATTAAAAGGGAGAAAGGGGGAATGATAGCAATGTTCGTGGACCTAAAGGTGGTGTTTGACTCATTTGACCGAATCTAGCTAGAAAAAGTCATAGCTAATATCGACAGTATGTTCTTTTCACTAGGACCAACTCAAGCCTCAAAGAGACAGAGGTTGAGTTGATCAAAGAATCCTGGAGCTTTTCTGGAACAATCCATGTCATGTACAAAATCCAAAAGATTTGCTTTCGGTATCTTGAAGCAATTTCCTGTTTAAATTTTCAAATGTTGGTTGGCAGCAGCGCCTAATGGTGAAACTAATAGTAGGAGTAACGAGTTAAGTAAGTCTTTTCGACATTCCGTAGAGTGTCAGCCTCCTTCGATGTCCCACTATAATGATTTTGACTCCGAGAAAGTGTTGACTTCTAGGGGGGGGGGGGGGGGGAAAACTTTAAACGAATCAGCAATGAAAAATTAAATCGAAACGAATCATAGAGTATCGTGTAGCCTCAGGGGTGTCTCAGGATATAGAATTCATTATCACGATGAATTACACATGCCCACAAAAAAAGTGCTATTCGCGAGAGATCAGAATATGGTATCTATATGTATTTTTGGGCTCTGAATAGATATTTGTCACTAGTTTCCCCCCAGCGCCTCAGGGTTTTCACCAAGACGCGGAATATTCTCTAGAAAATCAGCTTTTTCAGGTATACACTTGCCCTTGGTATTAAAATCATCTGGGAACAGATCAGCATGATATATAAATGTATTTTGGTGCGCTGAATACGAATCGCAGATCAGTTTTCCCTCAGCTCCCCAGGGGGTTTCCCTAGACGCAGAAAATTCATCAGAAAATCAGGTTTGTCGGGCATGAAATAACCTTTGGTATTGAAATTGTCTGAAAGCAGGTCAGAGCATGACATCTTCATGTATTTTAGTGCGCTAAATACGAATCTGACACTATTTTCACCCAGCACCTCAGGGTTTTTACTTAAACGCGGAAAATTCCCCAGAAAATCAGCTTTGTCGGGTATGAAATAACCTTTGGTATTGAAATCGTCTCGAAGCAGGTCAAAGCATGATATCTTCATGTATTTTTGTGCGTTAAATTCAAATCTGAAACTACTTTCGCCCAGTACTTTAGGGTTTCGATTGAGATGCGAAAATTCCCTAGAAAACACCTTTTTCGGGTATGCAATTACTCTTGGTATTAAAATCGTCTTGAAGCAGGTCAGAGCATGATATCTTTATGTATTTTGGTGCGCTGAATACAAATATGACTTTAATTTCACCAGTACGTCAGGGTTTTCCCCTAGACGGGAAAATTTTACTAGAAAATAAGTTTTTTCTGGTATGAAATTACCCTTGGCATTGAAATCGTCTGGAAGCAAGTCAGGTATGATATCTTTATGCATTTTTGTGCATTGAAATAGAATCTGACATTTGTTTCCCCCCATCCCGTCAGGGTTTCCCCCAGACGCAGAAATTTTCTTAGAAAATCTGCTTTTTCGGGTATGAAATTGACCTTGGTATTGAAATCATCCAGAAAGATGAATTGAATACCTAGAGTGATTCTATATACGGAAAACCGGTTTCAAGACAATGTCAATACCAAGAGTAAATTCATACTCGACAAAGAAGATTTTCTTGGGAAATTTTCGCGTCTGAGAAAAACTCTTGAGATTCTGGGGGAAACCAGTATCAGATTAGTATTCAGCGCACAAAAATAGATGAGGATTTCATGACTGAACTGTTTTCGGACAATTTCAATACCATGTGTAATTTTATATCCGAAAAAGCTGATTCTAGGGAAATATCCGCGTCTAGGGAAACCCCCTGACGGGAGGGGGGGGGGAATAATTGCAGATTCGTATTCAACGCACCAAAATACATAAGGATATCAAGTTTAACCTGTTTACAGACGATTTCAGTACCACGTGCAATATCATACCCGAAAAATCTGATTTTCTAGGGAAATATCCGCATCTAAGGAAAACCCCTGTCGTGCTGGGAGAAACTTATGTCAGATTTGTATTCAGCGCACAAAAATACGTCAAGATGTAAAACCCGGACCTGTTTTCAAATGATTTCAATGCCAAGGGTAATTTTATGACCGAGAAAGCTGATCTTCTAGGGAAATTTCCGCATCCAGGGAAAAAACCTGACGTACTGGTGAAATTAAGGTCATATTCGTATTCAGTGTACAAAAATACATAAATATATCATACCTGACCTGTTTCAGGACGATTTCAATACCAATGGGTATTTCATACCCGAAAAAGTTGATTATCTAGAGAATTTTTCGCGTCTAGGGGAAAACTCTGACGGGATGGGGAGAAAATAGTGTCAGATTCGTATTCAGTATAACCAAAATACATGAAGATATCATACGCTGTCCTACTTCTAGACGATTTCAATACCAAAGGTTATTTCATACCTAAAAGAGCTGATTTTCTGGGGAATTTTCCGCGTCTAGGGGAAAACCCTGAGGTGCTAGGAGAATACTAATGTCAAATTCATATTCAGCACACCAAACTACATAAACATATAATGCCTGACTTGTTTCCAGACGATTTCAATACCAAGGTAATTTCATACCCAGAAAAGCTGATTCTCTAGAGAATTTTCCGGGTTTAGGGGAAAACCCTGACGTGCTGGGGGAAAACTAATGTCCGATTCGTATTCAGCGCCCCAAAATACATATAAATACCATACGCTGATATCTCGCGCATGGCATTTTTTTGTTGGCCTGTGTTATCTTTAACTGCAATATTGCCATAAAGTGTGTCTTGTGGATAAATACGTTAGTGACCTTGTGCTTTCGATATTCAGGTTTGCCGCAGATTACCCATGGGAATCGTGAAGTGCGAGAGATAGTGGCAATAGTGTAAGGCAAACTACGAAAGGGCTCATGGTATCGCGCTAAAAGACGCTTCTCTTGAAGTTACTGCTGTTATTTGTCACAAGATGTTCTCCAGATGAGATAGTAAATCTTGTTTTCCAAAGGGGCGTCAATCTCTATGCATACCACTGTGTATGGATAACCTTCAAGCTTTCCAGCAGACAGATGATAAGTCTATGGCAGGTTGAATTGAAAGCTTTCCGGTAATCAATCCAGGATATCGTCATGTGTCGCTGGTAGAATGGTGCATCTTTGCAGACGCGCCCGTCTATGAACAGCAGGGTGTCCTAAAAAAACTCAATGTTTTTCATGATTCAGCCCCTAAGCTTGTTCTGTTTGGTGAAAAAATACATGCATATTTTTCTTTTCCTTTAAAATAACTTTAAACCATGGTTTCGGGGCCTTAAACTGGCCCAAAATAATTAAATGGTTTAATTATTATTAATTTTCGTAAGCATAATAATTGTTTGTTAGGGAATGCAACTGATGATACCATACGCTTTAGAAAAATGCTCTTGACCAAATTAGACCTAAAATACTACCCCTAAGCGTAAAAAAACTACCCTTTATAGAGGTCAAAAGATTATATTTATATATTTATCTTTTTGAGGCAATTTGAGTACCAAAAAATCAAAAGAATAACGTATAAAATCTTCAAAATTCAAAATATAATATTTTAACCCCTATAAAAACATACGACTTCTAACTCGAATTAGACGGCTCCTTACAGTTCGCCATTCACACACCCGAAACATTTTATTTCAAATTTTGATTTACCGCGAAGAACTAGGGACCAGTCGAAGGACAAGTTTGACGAAAATATATCGGGGGCTGTTTGACCTAGTATTTTGGCTACCACGGGCATCCCAGGCAGCCACTGTCTATTCTGGTGACCCCTGTTATACAGAAACATGACTTGAGTCAAAAAATTAGCTTATGTCAATAAAACGAATTTCTGAAATTTGGCACTTACGCCCATATGCAGGGCGGCCCTTCAAATCAACATTAATTAATCAGTTTAATTATTCCGGGACTCTTTAAAAGGCCCCAGGACCACGGTTAAAAATTGCTGTAAAAAGAAGAGAAATATATGAATTTAATTTTCACCTAATGGAGCAAGCTTAGGGGGTGCGTAATAAAAACAAAAACATTCAGTTGTGTTAGAACACCATAAAGAGCAGGTTTTATTAGATCGTCCACGCAAACATTTTAAGTAAAAGAAACTTTCTGGATATATTTTGTTCCGGCAGAAATCGTAAAATGACTGGACTATTCCTAGAGATGCGTGAAGTTCGTAATTTCAACAGTAATGTTGTGTAAATGTCGGAAATGTTGGATATTACGGAAAATGACCAACACAATCAACTATTTTCTGGAGCGAGTTTAAAATGATCGATTTTTTTGTCTCGATTTTTAGTGTTCACTAACTTCACGTAAGCTCATATTGAAATGTGAAAATTTAGTACGCGGATGTAATAAAGATTGTTTTTGTAAAAAGAGCCAGAAGATTAATTCAAGATTTGAACCGTAAGGTCTGCATGGAAGTTTGAGTTAGCGGTGAATTTTTTATGCTGAGTTTTTCTGATATTTGTGGTGATATTTGAGGTGAGTGGATTGTGGAAGTGTGTAGAAGGGTTTGTTTGTAAGAGATTGATTGAGAGATTGACAAGGGGGTGAGGATATTTTTGGGGATCAAAACAGATTTGTGTGGAAGTTGAGGTTAGGTTGATTTGACGTTTTTGACAGGGTGGGAGGACCGCGTTGGTCGTAGCAGCGCGGGATAGAGAGGGAAAAAGGCAAGGCAGGTAGACGCGACGATAGGTGGAGAGAGTACGATAGAAGGCGCGATCGGTTGAATTGGATTTCTGGCTAGCGGATCGAGTACCAGCAAGGAAAAAGGGATTTAGATCAGAAAGTTTGTAGTACACCGAAAGGGGAGAAGAAAGAAAGGAAGACAAGGGGAAGTATAGGAAAACGTTAGAAAACGAGAGATTAAGAGCAAACAGCGTTGGGTCGGTTGAGGCATTCTTTAAAAGGAAGGGAGGGGAGATAGGCAGCAGTGAAGACAAGGAAGATATAGAGTCAAGCTTGAAAAATCCAAAAATATTCAGATCGCCGCTGGAAAAACATAGTTTTGTAGAGAAGGATGAGAACGAAAGGGGGACAGAAGGAAACAGAGCTGAGGCTGAAGATCCGATGGAAAAAAATTAGGCGGGAAATGGTCGAACTTAGGAGAGAAATGAGGAAATTGGAAGAAGTCAGGGAAAAGCTAGAGAAAAGGATGAAGACGTTGGAACAAAGACTAGAAAAGCGGGAAGACTAATAAAAAGGTAGAGAAGTTGGAAGGTAGGATAAAAAGAAGAAAGCTTAAACCGGGAGTTTGGAATTGGGAGAGTAGGAATAAGGAGAAGGAAATATTGAGTAGAATAGAACAAAGTGTAGAAAAGAACGAGAGAGAAAAAAGAAAAAGAAACGTAGTGATGAAGGTTTCTGAGATTAGAAAGGAAGTGTGAAGTACAGGAAGGGAAGCGGGAAGAGAATGGTACTGTTGAAACTAAAGAAATGGGAACATAAGAGGGAAGTGATGATAAAGAAGAGGGTGTTATATGGAAGCTCGAAAAGAATAGAGGATGATTTGACATGGGTGGAAAGAAATATGCATTATAAGTCAAGGAAAAAATTGGAAGAGGAAAGAAAAAAGGAAAGAAGAACGTGGTTAAGTATGGGAGAATACCAATAGAAGGTGTATGGTGGGATTGGGACGAGGACAGGGAAGAATTAGTAAAAAATGAGGGGTCGGGAAACTAGGACAGAAAGGAATGAGAGATATAGAAATAAGAAATAGTTGGAGGCAAAAAGAGACGAGAAACGAAGGTAGGGAAGATTTTGGAGAATATGCTACTGGAATATAGCAGGCTTGAAAAGAAAGGATAGGGAGTTTATGAGAAATTTGATACAATGGGATTTAGTAGTAATGATGGAGATGTGGCTAAATGAAAAGAGATGGGAAAGAGTAAGGAGAATATTATCAAGAGGTTACAAATGACAGGTTTAAAATGCAATGAGGAAGAATAAAAAAGGCAGAGCAATGAGAGAAATGCTAATGGGAGTAAGGAACGAATGTATCACAGAGAAGGATAGAAAAGAGATGAAAGAACAAAAAGAGAGATCAATAGTAGAAGACATCAATATGAGAGGAGAGAGGTGGAAGATAGTGGGGGATTAGGTGAACGGTGATATGTAGCAGAAATCAGAGGAGATAAGAGAACTGATGGAAGAAAATAAGCAAGAGATTAGGCTTATATTAGGAGGAGATTTTAATGCGAGAACAGGAGATAGGGGTGGAAGGGAATGGGATGGAGTGCGAGGAAGAAAATCTAAAGGCAAGGTACTGAATGGAGAGTGAAAGAAATTGTTAAAGAACCTATAGGAGATGGGATTGTTTATCCTGAACGGAAGTATAGAAGGGGATGAGGAAGGGGAATATACATGTTCAGGAGGAAAAAGGGGAACGGCAATTGATTATGTGGTACTGGACGACGAGGTAAGAGAGAAGGTCAAGATACTAGGGGTAGGGAATTATATAGATTCGGATCACTTTCCCATAATATTGAAGTTAGTGAAGGAAGGGAACGAAGTAGATAGGATGAGGAATGTAAACGGAAGAAGAAGGAAGTGAGAAGGGAATTAAGAAAATGGAGAAAAGGGACAAGTAGTGGAGCAAAATATAGAAGAAAAAAGGAGTATACTGAGTTGTGTGATAAAAAAAAAGAGGAGGAAAATAAAAGGTATGAAGAAGAGACACAGAAGGCTAGGACGGAAGAAGAGGTATTAAGGATAATGAAGGATAGAATGGCACGTGGTATAGATGAGATTCCAAATGAAGTCTGGAAATATGGGTGGACAGAATTGAAGGAATGGGCATGGGTATATTGTACAATAGAGTATGGAGAGGAGAGGGGTGGCCAGAGTTATGGAAGGAAGGAGTAGTGGTACCCATGGTGAAGAAAGGTAAAGGGGGGAGGTTAAAAATTGCAGAGAAGTGACACTGATGCCAACATTCTATAAAGTATATGTGACTGTTTAATCGGAAAGGTTAAAGAAAGAAGTTGGAGAAAAAAAAGATAGAGCCACCGAATCAGACAGGGTTTAGAAGAGGGATGGAGAAGATGGACAATACATATGTTCTTAACTATCTAGTAAATAAGAGGATTAAAAGGGAGAAAGGGACAATGATAGCAATGTTCGTGGACTTAAAGATGGCGTCTTGGCTCATTAGACCGAGGCGAGATAGAAAAAGTTATGGTGAAAAGGGGGATAAGAGAGGGATTGATAAAGAAGATGAAGAAATGAAGAGAAAAGGATGAGTAGGAGTCAGGACAGGGAATGAAAAGATATATACACTGGCATACGCGGTCGATATTGTTAAGGGCAGAGGATGATGAAGGGATGGCGGGCTTAATTACAGGATTAGACAAATACTTAGATGGGAAAAAGTTGGATTTAAATGTAAAAAAGACAAAGATAATGAGGTTTAGAAAGGGTGGGGGGGGGGTAGAAAGAAAGAACGGCCGGGGGGATAAAAGGGAAAAAAGTTAGAAGAAGAAAAAGAGTTTA
>JAABKJ010004609.1:0-16776 GCA_011634705.1 Andricus grossulariae
TGCAAAGGCCGTACCAATAATATTCGGTACGAGTAATTGTCATTGTGATAGGTGCTCTCGGAGGTGCGAAACTATCACTGGTTTGTAACCTTGAAGCCAGACCCGCGTTCCAAAAATATGCTAAGGCACTTTCGAGATGGAGTGTGATTTACCGCAGCCCTATTGGGAGGTATTGGGAGGTATTTTTACATAAACACTAGTATATAATAAAGCTCGTTTTTATCCGTGCGAAATGAAAACACGCGATCGGTGACACGCGCGTACGCCACGACAGGAGGTTCATTTCTTGGCCACGTGGAGCACTATATCACTGGTATGAACACTGGTTGAATTCGCCAAGATTGCGAAATTTGAATTCAACCCAACGATGTCTGAAAATATCGAACGCAGGAAGGAACGAAATTCTTTTTCAGAAGGAAGTTAAAGTTGGTCATACATACATTCCGAGCAATGCGGAAAAAGCGCGAAATTTGAATCTATCTAAAAATTTCACAGAGTTTGTACAGGTGGTGGTGCTGGTGATGGCGGATGCGATCTAAACTGTAGATGCTTAATGCTGTGTAAGAAAAGAATGATGACAAAGATAGTTTGGTTGACAGTATACTGACTGGAAGTTTGCTCCTCAACTAGATGTAACTATGGTGATTGTGATGAACATTTAACTAACGCATTGTTCTAAACAACAATGTAGCGATTCTACCGATGAAGAAGTTAATCAAGTGTTACCCAGATCAAAGCTTGAAATTAAGCAACCACCCCTTGAAGTAAACGACGAAGTGGAACAATTATATCATGAATAAATGAAACAAGAAGGTAATGATAAAATCGCATCATTCATGACTGCTGATGACGATGAAGAAGAGGCTTTAGGACAGATAGATATAACAATGGTTGAAGAAGATGCTGCGACAGGCCTAATAAAAGTTATCAGTTGTTCACCAAGAAGTTTCTTAGAATGGATATGGTGTACACTGTACGTAGACTAGGTAATGCTTTTATAATTGCTGATACACATATCCATTTTGATGATCAATTCCAATTCATATGAGATAACAGTACTTGAAAACTGTTGACCTTCTGGAATTGTTATTCAGACAGTCACCTGAGGAGTCTTACATAAGCTTGATCGACTTAAATAACTACAAAGAAATTCTCATCTACACAAATGCTCACAAGAAGCAATACAGACTTTATGAAACTATGCGTATTGTCAATAATACCAAGTACAAGAATATTATTGCGAAATTTTTTCCACACAAACGATACTCTAAAAGTCGAGTTTTCTATTCCAATGCCAGGTAGTGAGAAAAAGCCTAACAAGAAACTATCCCAGGTAACGCGTATTGTAGCAATGCAATCCTTCTAATTACTAAGGAACTGCGAAAGACAGTTTTTATATACATACATTAAATTACTATAAATCCACCTCTACCTCCACTTCCACCACCACCACTTAACCTCAAACATAGCCGCATCTATAAGAGGGCTGCTGTATACACTATATCGTCATCAATTATATGTCATTCACTCATTATGCAGCATCAAGATGACTTCTACTTATCAAGATTCTCTGAAAGTCTATTCATGAGTTGACGCCTTAAAACAGCATCATATGTACTCACATATGATAGCAAAAACTCTTACCGTCCACGTGGCTGGATAGGATGAAAGTAAATGTCATGAATTTACTCTTCTGAAGTCGCCAGAATCTCAAAACCCACTAAAAATAATAAAGAAGAATTGGAAGGGGATCAAGAACATGATGATCATGTTGATGATAATGAGAATAAGAAAGAGGAGGAGAAACAGGAGAAGAAGGTGGAGGAGGAGGGGGAGGGGATATTTCAAATGGATCTAGTGAACTGAAGTTTAAGGTGTATCCACAACCAAGTCGAGAATGCTGCTATATAATGCTTCATACAGATCCTAATGAACTTGTCTATGCAAAGGAACAAATACTTTAGCGATCATGATGAGCATGAAAAGAATGATCCTGATTCAAAATATTTATAAAAATGAGAATGCTGGTTGCGTTACCACAAAAGTGAAGTCTTCTTCTGAAATTTGAAATTTTATGAAGATTTTTATGGTCAAGAAATGTTTATAATGACCACTGTGAATTTTTCTTTTAACTATGTTTTATTAGTAAAATCAATTCATTCAATTTTTTCAACTTTTTTCAGAGTTAACAAATATTTGAGCTTATTACAAGTTGAATTTTATTTAAACCCGTTCTCATAGTTACGCACTAGTTAGTAAGATTAGGTAATACTCTAGTTTGTTCAAATAGTAGTTAAGTTTAAATCATTAGTTATTTGAATTAATGATGGAGGGCGTTGCCACACCTTTACTAAATTTGTTTCGATTCTTTCACCGTTGGTGATTTACAGGCGTAATTTGGTTTAATTCATCATTCAAATATCATGCAATATCGTTCGTTTCTGCATTAGATATTTACAAGCATCCTTGTGTTGGTTTCAAAATTCAATGTGTTGTTGGCTGTTATCCTTTTCAGCGATGGACTTTATATATTTCGTTCGGTTGAATTCAAAATAAAAAATTTTGCTCGCTATTGCTCTTTTCAGCGTTTGACTTCTACAAACGTCGTTGGGCGTTAATATTTAGCTTGAGCTCTATCAAATAAATTAAATGAAATTTATTGATTGATTAGGTAGAATTTGTGTTTATATGAGAAAGATTTCCCGTCCTCGGCCATCCCCGGCGAGGCAGTAATTAAATAGGTAATATTTGGGAAAACCCCCTTTAAAAAGTCTACTGCGCATTCATAAGTATCATAGAAGTGCACTGCAAAATGTAATGCATGAATGAAATGTACTGCAAAATACAACCTTGTATACACCCAAAATATCACGCGCATTTATACGTTTCATAGAAGCCTATCTGCATAACCCTAAATGTTGTACAACTCAAATACACAGTCATATGTACTGCGATTTCCTGTATTGGAATATCTAAAAACTTTGATTGTTCAACAGTGCTAGAAATTTTAGGCAGTCAAGAGCCCCACTGACAAAGAATCTTACAGTAAATTCGATTGACCTTTCTCGAAACTAAATAGATTAGGGGTAATGGGAGTGAGCAATCGTGTCTCTAGAACTAGATGTATCGAGACCACACGTCATACGTCAGACCTTCTAAAAACCTCCATGTATAGAAAATCGTCAGAGAACACGTCAAAATTTCTGGACGGCTCGAAACATCGAATTTTGAAAATGTAGCGTTCTAGGTGTTACTTAATAACATCGATTGATCTTTCCTGAATAGTCGTTAGAGATTACATCCACTATCGATGATTCTAGAAAGTGAAACGACATATGAAACCTGAAAAGCTAGAGCTTCTCATGTTTATTTGACACCACCATAACTCCCAACTCTAGTTTAGCGTAGCAATGGGCATATGTTACCGCGTTCAGGCCCAGCGTTCAGTTCTACCATGTCCTTTGCAACCTACTGTACTGTAACAAAAAGAAATTTTAAGTTCATTTTTGCCCCTTCACATTTTTGGCGATCCTGCCTGGATATGCTTTAAGGATATATCAGAAGAAGCCTATCATCGTGACGAATCTTGGAATTCGGAATTCTGCGGAATTCATAGAAATGAATCATCGCGAGCCAAAAAGGAAGAATTCTACGGAACTTGGAAGAAGCAGAACTTCGGACATTTCCACGAAAGGATCGTTAAAATACGAAAAGTATAAAACTAAGGTTGAAACTAGTTGGTGAATTTAGTAGCCACTGTACAACGTGAAACACTTGACTTCTGAAATTCGTAAAACTGAACGAGAACCCTAACAGGCAGAAGATGTAGCTGCCTATCTCTTGAAGCTGACAACACGGCATCCAACACAACACACAGTAATTGTTTTGTCGAACAACTTTATTACATTCTTGGATGTTATAAATTGTGTGTACAAACTATAGTAATGAAGAAGCTAGCGACGGTACATACGCTCATGGTGGTCTCTGGCCTCTGTGTTCCTTGAAAAACAAAACAAAAACTACCTTGAATTAACCTTTCGTGTGATCTCCGACATCAAGGTAGGAGTGTCAACACTAAACAAAGAAAACCAAAAACACGACCGGCCAGTCAGGCGAACCCTCGGAAGTCACGGTACCACCGTTGGCACCAGTGCGGGCAGCCCCCCCCCCCACCACCAGCTTCACGTAGACTCTCATCTAGCTATAGAGCTACGAGTGGAGATGCAAATAGCCGAGTCGTCAAACCATCGTTAGCCATAGCACTACCCATTACGACACGTAGGCCCACTTTTAGAATGAATGCGCGTGACACCAAATCGGATGCGTCCGGCCCAGCCTTCGAACGCCCGCTAGTCAAGCGCGTGAACCGCAGGTCCAGGGAACCCGATTTGTTATCAGATTTTATATAATCGACTCCTACAACGATTTGTATGACGCGCTACGTCAAAATTTGTCCCATGTTGGTTCGGTCTCAACGTTATTCTCCAAATCTGCAAACAGTGTCCTACAGGGACGGTACAAAATTTGTATTTAAGATTTCGTTAAAATGTCAATGAACTTGAAGATGCTGTACAGAGCGAACATACTAGTTCTATGGAACGAAAGATAACGATTAGTATCGAAGAAAAGGAGTGTTCTAACAGGTATTTGCAGAACCTAAGACGCGAAATAGGGTTATAAGTGAAGATCAAAAGCCATCTGACCTTAATGAAGCACAAAATTATGCTGTTAAGATAGAAATGTGGTTGAAGAAAGCACAACCAGTGCGAATAAGACCCACCACCTTCCGACCCCCACGAGCACAACCCGATCTACATCCCGGCAATTAATTCCAAAGCCGGCTGATCCTGCACTATTTAAACTACCACAGTTCAAACAAAATCAGCCTATTCGAACACTCTCCGGAAACGGTCGCAAGTGCGGAAAGGCCGGGCATTTCGTGGGCCAATGCCCGACGAACATGCCGCAAAATTTTCCACTAGGTGCCTTCCCAAAGCGACCACCACAGGCAGTGCGGAATGTTCGGGAAGATGAGTAACCCTTTTTAGACCGAGTGGAAATCAGCCAAGAAGAAGTTAACGAGCAACTTCAATACGAAGATACAGCCGAGTATCCGCCGTCAATACAGGGAAGAAGGGCAATTGGAACAGAATATCGATTATTAGTCGACTGTGGGGCAGGGATTAACCTGATGAAAGTAAACATGCTGACGAAGGACAGCAAGACTTTTCCCCTTGAAACGAATTTTATAATGGGAAACGACCGCCATTAGTCTCAAACGGCAACCTATTTCAATTTCCTGAGTAAGAAACAATTGGTTGACATCATTCCAAATTTCTTTCCGTTACCCGAAGACGGTATTATAGGCTTACCATTTTTCAGCATGTATGATAGATACGCGATCACAACTGAATTTTTAATCCTAGAAAAATACAAACTTCCACAAGAGTAATACAACTGGTTGAAGCACCTATGTACGAAGAAATTGTCAGCATAAATGAAATCTTCGAGGAAGCGATACGCGAAACTAAGCCCGACAAGCATCCAAGAATAGAAAACCCAAACCCCGACCAGACCACGTATAACCGGCTTCATCTGACCCAATTTGGAAAATCATCTCCCAATATACAGAGCTGTATATGCTGGATAACGACCCTATACCCTGCAACAGCCTCACAGAACACGAGATCGTTCTTAAGTCAGGGAAAACTGTAAATAATAAATTTTATAGACCACCTGAATGCCATAGCGAGTTCGTGAAAGAGCACGTAGCTGACCTATTAGAACAGGGTATACTACGACACTCGAACTCTCCTCTCAACTCTCCTATATGGGTAGTACCTAAAAAGGGCAATACATTAAGAATGGTGGTAGATTATCGAAAGACAAAGGCAGACTATGATCAAGATGCCTACCCTCTTCCGGTAATAGATCATATTCTTGATCACTTATTACACGGCTTTCTCTACCAACAAGGGATTCTTTGAATACACCCGAATGCCTTTCGGTCTAAAGAACGCACCAGCCAAATTGCAGCAAATGATGGACCTTGCATTGAGAGGACTAGTAGGGAAAGGTTGTTTTGTTTACTTAGACGATATAGTGGCCTTCGGATCAAGTATACAGGAGGATAACGAGAATTTGTTGGTACTACTGCATCGTTTACGCGAAACAGGCTTGAAACTCCAACCTAATAAATGTAAGTATTTTAGACCTGAGTTAGAATACCTCGGACACCTTAGCACAGCAGATGGTGTTAAACCCAACCCAGCGAAAATCTCAGCCGTCAAAGACTTCAAGGAACCTACATGCGTGAGGGACGTTCAGTCCTTCTCAGGACTTGCCGATTATTACAGGAAATTTATTTGAAAATTTTCGCACTTGCCAAACCACTCATAAACCTCACTCATAATTGCCAAAATTTAAACGATTTTACGCAAAATTGATACTCGGGGGTTTTCTGGTCGCTGATTTCATATCCGAAGACAAAATTTCAAAGTTCAGTGTAAGGAATCTAATATGAGGGATTATAATTATTAAAATAAAATTATTTTAATGAAGAATTGCTGCACTGGTTTTTCGGTCACCGATCAATTATTTTTTTTTAAGTTGAATTATTTGTCGATCCCACAATTTTCAGGGAAAATAAATACCCGAAAAATACCTCTGTAGAAATTCATAGTCAAATTGGTATTATCTCTACAATTATGATCTGCCTTATTGGATTTACCATTTTCAAACTTGAAATTTTTATTTCGGATTTCAAATCAGCGATCCTAGAAACCTTTGAATAATCCTAATAATGAAATTCGCTTGGATAAAAATAATGCATTCCTTCAAAGATTGAAACAGTAGATTCAATCGCCTTTCTCTCAGAATCCTTAAGTTCTACGTTAATTCACAGGCCGGATTTGGAATCAAAATGCAAAAGTCTGTTTAAAAACATATTTAGAACATAAAATATAATGTCTATATGCCCATGGTATTCGAGAAACAAAATTTTTTTACAAAAAGTGCTAACTTCAACACAGCTTTTCAAAGTCTGTATTTGTTCAGAAATTTTCTTCAATTAAAACAAATTGACCCTCTAGGTCCTACCGATTTTGAGACTATGTGCAACAAAGCCGTCCATAGCGTACCGTTCAGCCCCAGTTTTTATTACGAGTGTGTAATTTAAAAAAATGTGATCCGTTTTTTGTTCCAGAGTTAAGGTCACAATTCGAGATACATCCTAATGGCGACTTGTTTCCTGGTTTCACTTCTGGTTCTGCCTCTGGCAGGGAGCATGATCCTGACAGGCAGCATTCTAAGTTCAGGGAGCGTAATTTTGCCATGTATTCTTCTCATAGCATGGAGCATCCTCCTGTCATGTATCCTGCCCATGGCCTAGAGCATGTCAGGCCCACGTCTCCTCCTGCCGGGCCCACATCTTCGTCTGTCAAGCTCCCTTATTCTAAAGTACTTGGAATTAAAATTAAAGATCTTCCCAATTGGCGATTTTTTCCCATCCATAATCGGGGCCGGGAACTTGAAATGAAAGTATATACTTTTCTTCCTAGTGCAGGAGTTCATTGGAGAAATCAAAATGGTTTGATGGGCGCTGAGGTAGGCGGAGAACAAATTGTGTTTTCAGAAATTAGTACTGGTAACGGCTTCGCATTAGTGGAAAAGCAAAAAAACGGTCATACGATTTTACGTCCACTATATATGCCTCCTGGTCCAGCCGGAGTTCGAGCACTAGTAAACACATTAGACAACTCTGTTAGGGCAATGGAGTCAGATGAAGAAAAAGACATTCCATGTGGAGGCAAGCACCCAATCAATACGTTTTTTAAACAAGAGCCCGCATCTTCTATTCCTGCCGAACCGTCTCTACATGCCAGGCCCACGTCTCCTGGCAAGCCACCTTATTCTAATGTACTTTCAATTAAAGTGGTAGATCTTCACAAATGGCGATTTTTTCCCATCCATAATCCGGGCCGAGAACTTGAAATGAAATTACATACTTTTCTTCCCGGTTCAGGAATTTATTTGAGAAATCGAAAGAATCATATCGATGTCGAGCCAACCGGAGTACTAATTGTGTTATCAAGAGTTGATAATGGTGACGGCTTGGCATTAGTTGAAAAACTAAAAAGTGGCCATACGGTTTTACGTGGGCTATATATACCTCCTGGTCCAGGCGGAGATCGAGCGAAAATAAACACATTCAGCAACTATGTTAGGAAACTGGAGAAAGATGAAGAAAATGACACTCCATGTGGAAACAAAAACGGAATCCGAGAAAACTTTAAAATTGAGCAAGTTGGTGCTACACATGCGCCCACAAGAAGTTATGGTTGATCAATTTGATCCGGAAATTGAATCAAAATTATAAGCAACGTTTTTATGAAAATTACGAAGTTTTAATTTGATCCGAGAAACTTGGTTGAATGTGAAACTACTATATTAAAAATTTATATCTTCGGGTTAAAAAACTATCATTTTATATGAAAATTAGTCTTTTTTGATAGAATATTAATCCTGTTTATTCGAAATTGATATTTTTAATTACAAACTTAAGTCTTTTGTTGAAAATTAAAAAGAATAGTTTTAGTTATATCATTTTAATTATTAATTTGCTTTTTTTGTTTAATTTAAATAATCTTCAACAATTTTGGTTGAAAATGCATTTCTTTGGTTGCAAATTTAACTATTTGGCTGAAAAATCATCTTTTTCTAGTGGAAAATTATTTTTTTTATCTGAAAAATTAACTATTTCATTTTTTCGTGAAAATGTATGTTTTATCAATTTCTGTACCTCTCTCCACGACTGCTTAGTCAGATATTGCAGAATAAAGTACAAATTTCATTCTTTATTATTCTTTTATTTTAATTCCCTTCAGAAATTTGACATCCAAGTTTTTCAACGAATCTCCAGATTTTGAGACTTTTTTTAGGTCCTAAAAGAAAGAAGAAGTTCGTTAAACAGCCATTTTCTTTAGAATTTTAAAAATTTAGAGCATTTAAAAAAATTTTGAAACGATTTTTTGTTAAGATTAAAAAATTGTATGCACGGCTATTTGTAGTAAGCAGGAAGCCGAACAATTTATTCTTATGACTTTTTTGTGAAAAAAGAAAATTATTAGAGTTGTAGCATTTACAACATTGTCATAACAATTTTTTTTAATTCTCTTGAAAAGTCGAAAATACATATTTTGATAGCACAAAAAATAATGAAAAATGAAAAATTCAATTTTGTGGTCAAACTACGCAAGTTACGAAAAATGATCAGTAGACCAAAATTGTGCTCCCAAGAAATAATAGGAGGTATAGTTTTTGTTTAATTCGCAAAAACAACTATTAAAATTTAAAAAAAAAAATTTTTAGACAAACGACACAAGCTACGAAAAAAGTATATAGACAAAAATTTTTAACCAAAAAGAGCTACAAATTTTTAAATAATCACGTTTTGATAGGTTGCGTAGTTTTTGTTTTAATCGTAAAAAGTAACATAGAAAATAAAAATGAAACATTTGTGAAAAAACGACAAAGGTACTCTGCGTGTCCGTCCGTCCTTGAACTTTTTTACGGTTCACTTTTTTTAGGTCCTAAAAGGAAGAACGAGTTCGTTAACCAGCATTCATTGACCAACGATTATGGTTTTATCCATCGAAAATGCTGTTCAAAAATAGAATATTCCGTTTTTACACCAAATTATGACAGGTCCATGAAAAAAGGTAGTACCTAGTAAAATTGAAGCAAATCAAAATATCTAAAAGTTTGTTTTGAACCATTTTTTGATGGAACTTGTTTTTTTTGGTCTTATGCATCGAAAATGAATGAGTCGAAAATTTTAATTTTAAGTCAAATGACGAGAGATAAGTACAAACATTTCAGAGAAGAATTGTAGCTGTCAAAAGGACCTATAATTTTTCCCAAAACCATTTTTTGATGTGACTTGATATTTTAGTTTTATTCGAAAATACTATGAAAGAAAACGAAAAATCAAATTCCGAACCAAGCAGCTTGGAATAAGGAAAAAAAATTCAACAAGTAATTTCAACACCCAAAAAGTCCTACAAAATTTATTTAACCCATTTTTGATAGGGCTTGTCATTTTTGTCTTATTTATCGAACATACTATGAAAAAAAGTAGAAAATTCTAATATTCAGCCAAACGACGCAAAATATGGGAGAATTTTTTCAAGGAATTTGAGCAATTAATAATTCCTACAACATTTTTTAAACCACTTTTTGACAGAATTCCTCGTTTTCAATTTATTATTTGAAATTACTATGGAAAAATCGAAAATTTCCATTCATCGTGTGTCGTTTGGCTCAATATGGGGAATATTTTATTTTCATTGGAATTTTTGATAGGTGAAACCAGAACTGTTTCTTAAAGAAGGCTTGTTAGCAAACGTGACATTTCTTTTTAGGTCCTGAAAAAGTATTGCAAAGCACAATTTATTGTCATAATTCTTTCGAAAGTTATCGTAAAACCTTTTTTTTCTTCCTCAGGCGGTTTCAAAACAACTTCCAGTTTATGTTAAAATTTTTCAACAGAAATCGGTTATTTAACAAAAAGATTAGGTTTAAAAGAAGATTTACAATTTTAAACAATTTTTCGTTATCCTTTGTTAGTATTTTTGACGCAAATTGACACTTGTAATAAATTATCGTTAGACTTCAAGAAATATTTACAATATTAGAAAAATAATAGGGGATTTTGTCGTTTCAAACCAAAAATTCGGTATATACTTGTTGTTGACTTTTTATAAATTAAAGTTTAGTACGTCTTGAGGAATGTGAAAGGAATAATTATAACCCCATAACTCAAAGCTGAAATACATTCTGCAGAAAAAAATATCATAGAAAGCACCTCAGCAACCTTGCAGAGTTGTGAAGCCAAAATTGATGCTGCAGAGAAGGAGAATGCCGAACTCAAGATGGAGATCGCAAAGCAGGCTCAACGGCTAGATAGACTTACAAGAAGAAACAGCTTTATAATTTTTGGCATGTATGATGAGCCAACGGAAGCAACACCTGCGCTAGGCGAAAAAGTACAAAATCTACATGGAACCAAAATGGATATAATACGTAACCAGGAGTCGATTAATGGAGTTCGCCGCCTTGGTCAATTCAACTCTGGCAAAATGAGAAATGTTTTGCTTTCACTCTTTTCAGGGTCGATAAAGCATGCTATCCTTCAAAATTGTTCAAAACTTAGAGGCAAAAACATTTTCATCGAGCATGACTTAGACCCGGACTCTGTTAAAATCCGCAAGGTCTGAGACAAGAAGCTGCTAAACTAAAAAACTCAGGGCTGAAAACTCGTATAAGTGGTAAATGACTGCAAGAAAGCAATCTCATATACAGTTCAGATGATTTAAGAAGAATGAGCTTGGAGAAAATAATCGGTAATAATGTTTTAAATATTGAAGTGCTTAACGACGAAAGCTCTGATACTCCTGTAAGCAATAACATGTCACCTGCACCTGTGGCTTCGAAGCTCTCTATAACTTTACAAGTAGGGATACACAATAATTAGTCAGCCTCATTTGTAAATACGAATACAGCTGTTCTGGGTAGTATGACGTCCGTGAGAAAGATAGCCATCAGCAACTTTTCTAAACCTATTCAACTCGTTTCTTCAAGGAAAAGAACCCTGCAGGATCTAGGCAGCGCACGGATTGACTGGATGGATCTTTTACGTGAAAAACAGGAGTTCCAAGCTTTGATTCTGCGTGTCTCTCGCCAAATTGAGAGATGTGTAATCATACGCCGAGCTTTAGTGTTTGTTATTGGAATATCAGTGGTTTTAATAATTTGTGTAACTTTGATGTAAAGCAGAAAGCATAGTTAACTAGTCATTATGTGATTTGCATAGGTAAGTCATGACTCACAAACACATCTGTGGAACTGCCGAAATTTTCAGACGATTACACCCCTTATTACTCCGTGGCTGTCTAAGAAAACAATTAGGGCCGTGGCAGTGTAAGGAGACGAGACCTTCGATCCAAAGTCTGGTCTTTTTACACCACGAAAATGCGTTCGATCGTCAGAAGGTAAACTACGACAAACGGCAACAGGGTCATGCGCAAAGCACAATTAACGTCCTCAGCCCAAAACGGGGTAACGAGAGGTTTTGGGGGTAAAAGGCAGGGACCGTACGTCGTGGTTCGCGTTTTACGTCCGTCGGTATATAAGTTGGCGACCGAAGACGACAATTAGTAGGAAAGTTTCCAGTAAATACTGCTAGTCCCCTGCGAGGAGGGGCCGCCTAGAGAGGGGGGAGTAGTGAAAAAATAAGTAGTCGATCTCCCCCTATATAGTCCCCCTAAACCTTTGCATGCCTAGAGTACAGTAGAATTACGCCAGCTTCGCAAGCTTGAATCTTAAGGCCACATTAGGGGTATTTAGTAATAGCTAAGACAAACGACAACACACACGACATGAGATTCCCCTTTTCCCACAGCCGCAGCGGAGTACCACCGCCAGGAACATCGGAGGATCTGCCAGGTGATCCCGGGGGGTGATCATGATGATGCGCCAAGAAGCTTGGGACATCCCACAGCAACCAGCCTTGGAGGGATAACTTCCTGGGGGATGACGGGAACTAACCAAACGGGGTAATCCCAACCCAATCGCCAGGAGGGAGACCATCGCCCTACCGGGTCTACCGGCAGCGGAGGGCGTGGTCAATCCAGAAATCAGGGAGCCACTCGCCGAATCCACGGTACACCGGACAAGACGAGCCGAGGAGAATAGCCAAACACGCGAAGAACAGGCCGGAATGACCAAAGACTAGACTTACATGCCGCGCGAGGAGGCAGGCCCGAGTCAAAGGGGCTCGACGTCCAGTAGAGACATCCCGGCGAGACTCCGGAAAGAGAAGGGGCAAGCAACTGTTCTTCGGGTACGAAGAAGCGCAAAAGGCCACCGAAGAACCTATGGGAATGGACTCGTCGACAACGGTCCAGCCGGGAAGCAGTAGCGGCGGGGATCGAGGAGGCCAGGCGCGACCGAGAATTGGCTGAAGAAAGACGTCGGGAGGAGGCCAACAAGAAGGCTCGCGCAGAGGCCGACCGAAGAAAGGCAAAGGAGAAACAGCGGCGCCGCCTGGAAGGATTCTGACGTAAACGTCCACTGAGGGCCGTGAGATCCAGGGACATGGGTACATCTCCGACCCGCCCATTTATATTAGAGGCGCATACACGACCAATCGGCGTCATGGGCCGCGGATCCACAATCTGGGGCGCACAGAGAGGAAGCGGCTGCTCCAGGTGCGGAAGGCGGGAGCACCGCCGACTAGCGCAGAAAGCTTTTTCTCGAAAGTAAGCTCGATCGAAACGGCTTTAAGAAGGCGACCGAGTGGTGGATCACCACCAGCGGGTGAACGGCCTCTTAACCGTTCGAGTGGTCTCTGGCCAGGTCTGACTTCTCAGTATTCCTACTTTACCACAAGGTACGCCACCTCGGCTCCAAAAAACAATATCTGGCATTTAACTGGGTACGCTATTTCGGCTCCAGATCTTGATATTGGTTTTTATTTTTATTTGTATGTTCTGGGTACGCCGGCTCGGCTCCAGACTTTGATATTTTTTGAAATTGATCTAAATGTGTTTCTCCAGCTGAATCCTAGTTCGCCACCCAAGCATAGGTTTTCCTGGTGAACGCTATTCAGGCTGCCGAAACTAACCCCGATCCTCTTACGGTGTACGCTATTCAAGCTAGCGTGCTCCTGTAATACTCCATACTAAGATTGATTATTAAGTACACATTTAAGTAATACTTACTATTTTAAAAACTGTCAAACTATGCTTTCAAACAATGCTGCAAGCCAAAGAAAACCAATCTATAGATGAACGTATCATTCGATTCAAAGGCAGAAGTGCGTTGAAACAGTTTATGCTGAATAAGCCTATAAAAAGAGGTTTTCAAAATTTGGGTACGTGCAGGCAAAACTGTATACGTATGCGAGTTCCAAATATATGTAGGAAAATCATAAAATAAGAGTGAGAAATTGTTGGGAACGCGTGTTGTAAAAAATTTAACCCAAGTCCACATCAGAAATTACCATCGAGCCTTCTTTGATAACTTTTTCACCAGTACGAATCTCCTGATTTGGCTGAAATATAATGGGATTCTACCCTGCGGTACCGTCCGAAATAATCAAGTTGGGCTTCCAAAACTTCAAATTCTGGAAAAGACGATTCAAAGAGGAGATAGCGAGTATCGAACATCGTATACGGGACTCAAGTGGTTGAAATGGAAAGACAAGAAGGCAGTGTCTTTCTTGTCGAACTACCATGATCCTTCAGTTATATCGTCTGCAAATCGAAAAAACAAAGATGGCACAGTGCAGACTATAACCTGTCCAGAAATCGTTGTTGTCTACAACTAGTATATGGGCTGTGTTGACAAAGCAGATATGCTGAAAAGCCTGTACGAGATAAATCGTAAGTCAAAAAAATGGTGGCATCGAATATTCTGGTATTTCCTCAACGTCACTTTGACGAACGCATTCCAAATCTACGTTGAGCATGGTTCAAGTTGATGCCTTAGTGGGCGGAATTTTGCCTATAAAACAAGACGGAAAAATGAGTGTCAAACGATTCTTTTACAGATGCCACAAGCATCAGACGAAAGGCGGCGATCAGAATCAGCACACATGCCGAAGATTCTTCCTGATCATCAACAAAGTTTTGAATATAACCTTCAGTTGTAAATGTTTGTAATTGTTTGTAATTCATGACGATTCGTTTTCAGCGACCCCGAAAACCCAAGATTACTGAGCTTCACTTTTCTAGTCCCCATAAACTTCCCACATTTACATCTATTCGGTCAAAACAGGCAATGTGAACGCTTTTTTATGTATAGCGCTCGCTTTATTCGTAGAATCATTATAATTCCTCTTGAAAGATCAATATTGACATCCTAGAAGTCAAAATATGCACAAGAAATAGCAGCGATATCTCAAAAATTGAACGTAAATCTTGAAATGGACCGATTCAAAGGAAATGTATCATATATGATACACTACGCCGCAAAGGGTTATATTATTCATTAAAATAATTATTATCTGATATGAGGTGCATTTAAACTATTATTAAAATGTAAAAAAAAAATTTAATTGAGTATCAGTACATTTTGCGTAGAGCGTAACCAATACAACCATAAAAAATTCTTAAATATCGTTTAAAATTATACAATTTTGCGTAAAATTTGGTGAAACCTAGTAGCGATATCTAGGCAAATTATATTTATATAACTTTGGAGTAAAGAAACAAAGAAAATCAACAAATAAATAGTTTTTCGAAATTTTTATTTTGTATGAAACGTAATTTCTCCTATCAGAATATAATTTTCCCTAAATTTTTTTCATTTTTTGACCGAAAATTATTTTTTTGTGGAAATTTCATCTTTTTTTATTAAAATTGCATCTATTTAGTTTCAAATTAAAATCGTTTTTGGTTGAGGATATAACTTTGTTGATTGAAAATTCAACTACTTGGTTAAAGGTTGAAATTCTTTGTTAAAAATTCACTCGTTTGGTTGAAGATTCATAATTTCAGTTGAAAGTTTGTCTTTTTTGGTAAAAAATTAATCATCTTGGTGAAAAATCATATCTTGCGGTTAAAGAAGACTCGTAGAAAATCCGTTTATTTTCTTAAATTAATTCATCTCTTTTAAATTGCAAATGAATATCTGTTTGGTTTGAAATATCAACTATTACATTTTCGTTAAGATTTCCCTTTTATTATTTGAAAATTAAATTTGTTGATTGAAGATTAACATTCTTGTTGAAATTTTTATGTGACACGTATGTATCTGAAATTTCCGAAAGTTTTTGAATTTTTTTCAAAAATCTTGGGAGAGTTATATTTATAGATAGATAACCGTTTATTTTTTAGCTTACTAGCCTTGAAAAATTACCTTGTATGTTTTTTCGAAATTTCTGTTTTGTATTCAAAATCATTTTTCCCCTCAAATCGAAAAAAAAATCTATACGATAATTAGATGAAAGATTAATTTCAAAACTGTATAAATCTCAGATGTTTCTGTTTATCCCTCTGGGAGATATTTTGGTTTTCAAAAATAATTATTTAAATTGAACTAATACCTGGTTTTGGTTCATTAAAATTTGAAATTAGTTTTCTAAATTACCCAGTCATCATTGCTGAAAAGCGACACTAATGCTTTCGAGGTTTTCATGACTGACCTATTTTTTAAAGAAGGATTACTAACTACAAGCATATTTTCTTGGGGTACCCAACATGAAATAAATCTCTTCGGCTGGCTTCGCCAGCGCTTTAGTGGCATGCGTAAGTATGGAAATGGGAGATTTAACAGTCTTAGTTAACCTTTGTTTTAAGGGAAGTAATTTGTTGTTAAATTTTCAACACCATTTTTTTGAAGATTTTGTTCACAAATAAAACAAAATTAAGTTTTTTTTAAAATGACGATTCATCAGTTATAGTAGACACTACAAAATAGCCGTGTAAAAACCAGCATTTCTTGAAACTTAAAATATTGTATAAACATTGACTCTTATGGAATGTCAATACCTCACAATGACAACCTCGACACTTTAAAACGAAGAGATAACGATTATAGTACAGATTATAAAATCTAATGATGAACCGAAATATTCATTAGTTACATTGTGAATTGAATTATTCATTATTAAATTAAGCAGTGTTTTCTTAAATTCGAAAAGATGAGGAGTGTCTACACTCTGGTCTTATATTCGGCGCTAATCCTCAGTTGCATTGGTGAATATAATAATAT
>JAABKJ010004610.1:0-13442 GCA_011634705.1 Andricus grossulariae
GTCTTTTTGGCATAAAGTTTAATTATTTTGGTAGAAAATTCATACATTTGGTTGAAAATGTTACTATTTTGGTAGAACATGCAGGCATGTGATTAAAAATTAACTTTTTTTGTCAAAAATTCAACTATTTTATTGAAAATTCATATTTTTGTGCAGAAAATTAAAATTTTTGTATAATATTTCTTTTCAATTTAACTATTTGGTTGAAAAGTATCTTTTTGTTGAAAATTTGTATTTTTGGATTGAAAATTGAAACTTTTTGTAGAAAATTCACATTTTCTGGTTGAAAATTGAATTGCTTCTTTTTTAGACAATTCATTCTTTTTTTTTAATTCATCTCTTTTGGTTAACATTTCAACTAAATTGTCAAAAATGTATATTTTTGGTTGAAAATTGAACTGTTTTATTGAAAATTCGTCTTTTTGGCATAAAGTTTAATTATTTTGGTAGAAAATTCATACATTTGGTTGAAAATGTTACTATTTTGGTAGAAAGTTCAGGCTCATGTGATTAAAAATTAACTTTTTTGTTGAAAAAACATATTCTTCTGTCAAAAATTCAACTTTACTGTTGAAAATTCATATATTTGTGCAGAAAATTCAAATTTTTGTATAATATTTTTTTCAATTCAACTGTTTGGTTGAAAAGTATCTTCTTGTTGAAAATTTGTGTTTTTGAATTGAAAATCAAAACTTTTTGTAGAAATTCATATTTTCGGGTTAAAAATTGAATTGTGTCTTTTTTAGAAAATTCATTTTTTATTTAAATTCTTCTCTTTTGGTTAACGTTTCAACTAAATTGTTAAAAATGTATGTCTTTGGTTTATAATAATTGGACTATTTCTTTGAAAATTCCTTTCACTTTTGGTTTAAAGTGAATCCTCCTGTGCTGAAAATTCAACTAATTGTTTGAAAATGTATATACATGATTGAAAATTCGTCTTTTTGGTAAAAGATTTATTTTCTCATTTTAAATTCCAACTTATCAGTTAAAAATTCATCCATTTTGTTGAACATGCAATATATTTCGACTTGAAACCTTAGAAATTTAAAGCATTTCAAAATAAATTCAATATATGGAACCTACAAAATCACTTTATTTCCCCTGCTTTGAGAGGAGTTTGGGTAATATAATCTGAAATTGAGAGCAGGTCTGAAAGGAATTCTAATTCAAGGAAGTATTTCCATTTTCAACTTTTCAGTTTTTAATCTGGAAGTGGATAATTTTTCCTACATAAAAAAATAAATTTCCATTTTTTACAGTGACTTTTTTTATAAGATTGAAGGGTGGAGATGACAGCCGCCTATAGGAATAACTTATAGCAGCCATTTTTTCAACGGCAACTGCTGATACAAACATTGCATTATTCATGCCTGGTCTCGGTTCGCTTTGTAAGTTAAGCTCCAGCTAAGGCCCAGTCCACAACGATGCTGCATAATTATCGCGGCCGTGGTTGGCCGCCAACGACTGCAGTCGCAAAACTCAGACAGCGAATGCGTTAATCCTCGGCAGTCTGTGGTTAGCTTATGACGAATTGTGAATGATAAAAAGCACATATGTGATATACCTATATTTCTTTTTAAATGACGGTCTAAGAAACTGATGAAATTTCTTTACAAAATTATTCAAATTATGATAATTATGTCGATAATTGAGTCTTTTGAATCTTCCTTCTTCTCCTATCACTTCCCTCTCACTCCTTATCTTCTATCCTATCATTTCCAATCCTATCCTGTCCGATCATATATTATCATCCCTTCCATTCATCAGTTACTCCCCTCATTCCCTCCCCTCCTCTACTTCCTTCCTTCCATGCAACTGCTCATCACTTCTCCTACTTCCTATCCCACTAAGTTCCCCCACTGCCTACTTCCCCTTCGTACTTCCCGTCCCCCTCCTCTTACTCATTCTACCCTCTTTTCTCTTCTACTTCCTCTACAATCATCTACTTCTCCATTCCGGAACTTCCCCTAATCTGCTTCTCCATACTACTCCTACTTTCCCTTTATTCTTCCACTTACACCATCCTTACTTCTCCTACTTCCCCTCCATTTCTTTACTTTTCATCCCCTAATTTCTCTACTTCCCTCCATTCATATACTTCACCCACTCACTTCCGCTCCATTCATCTACTTCTCCTCCGATACTCTGCCTACTTCCTCTACTTTCCCTTTATTTTTCTACTTATCCTCCTCTTGATTTCCCTGCTTCTCATCCATTCCCTTCTATTCCTCTACTTGTCCTCCCCTAATTTTCCTACTTCCTCTCCACTCCTCTACTTCTCCCCTACTTATACTCCCACTTATTCCTCTACATATTCTGGATTCCGCTACTTCTCCTCTCATAATTATTCTTTCATTCCTTCTACTTTCCGATCTCTGCATTCCCTCCCCTACTTGGCCCAGATCTCCTCCATTTATCTACTTTTCCTCTTCCACTACCCTTACTTCACCTCCTTTCTTAAACTTTCCCTTCCAAGTTTCCCCTTCATTCCTCTACTTCTCCTCCCCTTCTCCGCCTGCTTACTCTCCATTCCTCTTATTTCTCTTCCATCTTTTCCCTACTTACCCTTCATTCCGCTACTTCTCTTATGATTCCCTTTTTATTTCTCTACTCCCCCTCACCTATTTGGCCTACTTCTCGTCCATTCATCTACTTCTCGTTTACTATCCTTACTTCATCTTTGTTCCTCTACTTTCCCTCCCCTATTCGCACTACTTTCCTGCCTCAACTTTCCCTACTTTCGCTCTGTTCTTCTACTATCCCTTCCCTACTTCTCCATTTCTCTACTTTCCCTTCCCTCCTTTCCTCACTTACTCTTCATCTAGCTACTTCCACTCCCCTACTCTCCCCACTTACTCTCTATTACGCTTCTTTCCCACCTATAATTCCCCTTTAATTTCTCTACTCCCCCATCCGAACTCCCCCTCCATTCCACTACTTTCCCTTTCCCACTTTGCCTATTCTGCCTACTTCAACTCCATTTATCTACTTTTCCCCTAATACCCGTCTCCTACTATCCCTACTTCAGCCTGAAGTCCCTACTTCCCCTCCTGTACTCCCTCTTCTTTATTTTTATTCCTCTACTTTACTTCCCCGACTTTAACTACTTCACCTATATTCCTCTACTTCGCCTCCATTCCTCTACTTCTCCTCCTATACTCCCTCTAATTTTTCTCTATTCCTCTACTTTACTTCCCCTACTTTCTCTGCTTCCTCTCTAAGGGCTAAAAAGCTGGACGGAGGGACTGAGACCTAATCGAAACTATAAGAGTTTCTGCCAGAAATTATTTAGGATTCGTAACAATTTAAAAATAATTAAGTGACACTTTTCCGGTACATCTGTCTTAAGAACGTCCTGCTTAAAAAATAAATTAAGTGAGACTTTTCCGGGACTTTTGTCCTTGAAAAAATCCTGTTAAAAAAAATTAAGTGGGACTCTTTCGGTACTTTTTTCCTAAAAAAAGTCCTGGTGAAACAGGACCTATTTTGAACCTTCTTGGTACTTTAATCCTATTTCAGAAGTACTTTTTCGGAACATGAAAATTACGAGAACTTATAAAAAGTTCGAAAACAGACTTTGGTTCCATAATTTATTAAGGACTTGTACAATTTAAAATAACAAATTAAATTTTTCCGGTACTTTTGTCCTAAAAAGCCCTAGTGAAACGGGACATATTTTTAACTCTTTTGGTACTTTAGTTCTATTTCAGTAGTGCTTTTTTGAAACATAAGTTCCATCAGCATTTGTAAAAATCTCAACGACAAAAAATAAAAAAGGCGTTTCCGGTAATCTTTTTCTAAAAATACTTTTGCATATGACTTTTGTACTAACAAAGTCCCATCAACACTTGAAAAATGTCCAAAATTAGAGTTTTAAAAATGTTTAAGAAAATTGGTACTTTTTTTACTCAGTTTTTCAAAAATTTTCACAATTTTTAGTAATTCATAAATTTACCATAAATTTCAAAAATGTCCGCAATTAACTAAACTTTTCTAAATTCATATTAAAATAAATATATAGTTTCAAAAAATTCTCCATGTGAGCAGAAATCATGCCTGTGTTACAAAAAACGTATGAGATCATGCATTTGTTACAAAAAATATTTTATGCAGCAAGGAAAACCACACTTTTTCTCCGTTGTGCATAATATTCCTAAATATTCAAACAAATTTTTGTTTAAATATTCAAGAGTATTTTTAAACAACAAAGTAGTACGCAAGAATAAGGTAATCTGTCTAAAAATGACAAAGATAAAATATTCAAACAAAATAAATGTGTTTAAACAATTTAAACTTATTTAAAAATGGAAGTTCCATTCGTTCTCAGAAAACAAGTTATTACTTTAAAATAAAAAAAATTTATCGGAAATTTGGTGAAATATGTTTCTCCTGCTTTTTATAGGTTTAACTGTACACTTGAAGAAATAGGTTTTATTTAAATAATTGTAAACGTTATTTAAACGAATTATTTTACTGTTATAATTGATTAAAGAACTTATAACTTCTAGAAAATACATTCATTTCGCAGCTTACCTAAAAAATCAAATTTTTTAACAAACTAAAATTGTTTGAACAATTGCAAATTAGTTCAAAAATTACTAAATATTCTTTAATTACCGATTATTGATGACGTATAAAAATAATTATTTCAAAAAGCGTTAATGAACCTCGATATTACGTAAAATTCAAATTTTTCCCTCATCGGGTATTCTTTGGGGACCCGTAAGAATGCCTTAAAGTCATTCAACTGGAAAAATTATCATTGATTCTTATTCTTTGACTAATTCTGATTTTTTGGGGTATTCAGTCAAAGGGAAAAGAACTTCTTTCAAAAAATTAACCAAATAAAAAAATATATAAATAATATAATAAATATAATAAAAGTAAAATATTCAAAATACCTAGCTAGCAAAAGGTACATATTTCTTATACTTTCCTGATGGCTGTCAATACTTTCAACATAACTCAGAAAAATATTTGTTCAAATCAAATAAAGTCTATCTTTGATATGAGGCCAAATAAATATTTATTTAATTCGAAGAACATTTATTTACTTCAATAACCTACACAATTCTTTTATAATAAAACAAATTTGATCTTTTATATAGGACCAAACAAATGTTTGTTTGATTCAAACGAAAAATTTTCTGAGTCATGATACGTAAATATACATGAAAGGAATACAAATCACATTCAAAGGTAATGCGTGTAGTAAATTTGCTCGTTAATTAATTAACATTATATGAATTATTACTTTGAACTTATGCGTCCTTTATGTCCCCGGTACTAAACTCATTTAATTTTAAATTGTGTTAACATTAATTGAACTCTACAATCTACATAGCAAAATGTTCACTTATGAAACAATATTGATTGCAATTAATTTTAATATTTGAATTTAATCACTGTGTAATGACATTAACTTTGAATTAGCAATTATCGAATTCTGAAGAATTTGTAGTAATTGTGTAATTTCGAATAATTAAATTTTAAATTGTTTCAGCATTAACGATTTTCATTAACATTGGCACATATCCAAAATCTTCTGATAAACATATTA
Source organism: Andricus grossulariae (assembly GCA_011634705.1). Taxonomy (NCBI): domain Eukaryota; kingdom Metazoa; phylum Arthropoda; class Insecta; order Hymenoptera; family Cynipidae; genus Andricus; species Andricus grossulariae. The sequence continues at coordinate 5,564 of JAABKJ010004610.1, forward strand.
TAAATTGGTAGCGTTTAAAGTACAATAATTTTATATAAAAGGAGTAAGTATCGAATAATTTTAAATGTTAATTTCTTGTCAATAATATCTAATATAAACTCTACGTAAATGAAGGTTTAGGTTGAAATTATTTATTTAAAAATAATTATATGGCTACAATTTTAGGTAGAAGCTGCGATTCGTATCCAATCCTAATGATCAAGGGCAACTAAAATATAAAAATCCTTAAAATATTAGTTAAATAAAGAATTTCAATTTAAACCATTTTTTTCTAAAGAACACTTCGATTATTTTTTTTAATTTGCAGCAATGAACATTAAATCTATTTTCGTATATTTTATAAAAAATTATCTTGGATGAATTTCACGTTTGAATATAAGTAACAGTACGTCCTTAAAATTTATTTTACATTGTGACGCTTTCATTATTTCTATAGCTATTCAAATTTTATGAAGCCTAGTTTTGTCTCAAAAAAGCACCCCTTTTTCCTGAAATAATTCTTTTTTTTAGTATTGTAACTCACAAATGTTGTCATTTATGACGTTTTAATTTGAAGCTGGTTCCTTTTGAAGACGTAAAATTTACAATTGCTTAATTTTCAATTTTTTTATTTTATTTATCAAAAGTACCATATCTATATAGTTAAATATTTATAAGAACTGAAAAAAACATTGTTTATAATTAACGTGCGTAATATTTTTATATTTATTCATTTTTTTCATTTTTCGATTTTTAATTGAATGTATTTAATTTCAATTTAACTATTCCCTGAAATGTTAATAAATAAGATTTTAGGATATAATTAATTAAAACCTAATATCTTACTAAAGTAAGATTAGATTTCTCTATTCAATATTTTAAAAAAATATTATTGTACTAAATACTAAGATGTAACTCTATTTTGTGTTTCAGGTACGTCTGAATTATACAGTGGATTATTTTCTATTTTAAAATAGAATTTGATGATCGTATTGGTATGTAAAAGATAATATTGTACAAATTCATACCGCTCAAATCAACATTTTTTTATTTGAAATGAGTTTTTCAATTGAATCTAATTGAATTGTTAAATCAAAAATCAGGATGTCTACTTATCTGGAAAACTTGGAATTACCCAGAAATAATTTTTATATGCCTGAAGAATTCTAGAAATTTCACGGTATTTTTTTAAAGTCAGAATTTTTCAGAATTTGAGTAGACACCCTGATTGATTTTTTTTAATTTTAATTTTCTATAATTTTTTAACAAATGAATATGAAATGTAAATGAAGCAGGATGATCCTAGGCAAAGGAAAACCTGAAAATAATGAAAAATTCTGGAAATTTTACTGGGCAGGGAGTCAGAGATTTTTCAAAAAAATCTTGAAAAAGTGAGAGAATTCCTATAAGAGTTAAAAATTCAATTGAAATCTTTCTCGGTTAAAAATTTAAGTACTTTTTTTATTTCATCTTTTTTATTAAAAAATTTAATTGTTTTAGCAGAAATTTAATCTGTTTGTATAAAAATACAACCTAATGGTTGAAAACAAAATCCTTTTTGTTTTTTATTTTTAATAAAAATATGTTTTGTTCGAAATATCTACTATTACATTATTCACTAAAAATGCTTTTATTTGTTGTTGAAAAGTGAACTGCTTGGTTGAAGGTTGAACTACTTTATTTAAAAATAATGTTTTTTGTGGCAAATTTATTTTAGCTGAAGATTCATCTCTGTGGTTAAAAATTCGTTTTTTTGTTGTTCAAGAATTCATTGTTTTAAAAAAGCACTTAACAATTCCAGTTAAAGATTCATAATTTTAGTTGAAAATTTATCTCTTTTGTTAAAAGAGGAACTATTTTTTTGAAAATTGATCTTTTTTAATTGAAAATTCAACTACTTGGATGAACGTTTACTTTTTAAAACAATTAATTTTTTGGTTGAAGATTAACCCCTTTTTTTTAAAGATGAACTATTTTGTTGAAAATTTTTTTGATTTGTTTAAAGTTAATTTTTTAAAGTGAAAATGTAACTTCCATTTTTATGGAAAATTGATATTTTTTACTTGATACTTAACTAATTGGGTAAACTAAATTGGGTAACTAATTTAATTATTCTGAACGAAAATTCAATATTTTAGTTAAAAATGATAATTTTTGTTTTACATTCATATCTTCAGGTCGAAAATTCTACTTTTTCACAGAAATTTTGTTTTCTTTGGATTGAAAGTTCAGCTATTTGGATGAATTTTTTTTCTTTTTTAACTGAAAAATCTTGATGTGTTGAAAATTTGTCTTTTTAGTTGGAAAATTCATAATTTCAGTGGAAAATTCATCTCTTTGGTAAAAAATTGTACTATTTTATCAATAATTTGGTTATATTTTTGTTTAAAATAAATTTTTTCAACTGAAAATGTCACTTTTGCATTTTTTTCAATTGATCTTTTTTAGTTGAAAATTCATCTCTTTTGGAAGAAAACTTATTTTTCTGGTTTGAAATTACCTTTTATGGTTAAAGCGAAATTTTGTGGTGAAAAATGTTTTTTTTCCAGCTTGAAAATTCATCTATTTCTTGGAAAATTGGACTTTTGTTGAAAATTCGTTTTTTCGGTTGAAAACCAACTTTTTAGATTTTATGTAAAAATGGGTCTTTTTTTATTGAAAATTAAAGTCTTTTTTTGAAAATTCATGTATTTTGTTGAAGATTCATCTTTTTTTGTTGAAAGTTCATCTTTTTTTATAGAAAATTAATCTTCTTGGTTGTAAATTCATGTTTCTGATTTTTAAATTCATCTGTTTTGGTAGAAATTTCATCTTTTTGGTTGATATATCAAGTCATACATTTTTTGTTGAGGATTCATCTTTTTAGGTTAAAAATTTAATTATTTTGTTGAAGCTTAAACTATTTGGTTTAAAATTTAACCGTTTTTATTAAGTATTTTTTGTTATCAACTATTAAATTTTTCATTGAGAAGTCATCTTTGAATTGAAAATGTAACTGTTTTAAAAACTTCGTCTTTTTAGCTGAAAACTTTATATATTTGGTTAAAAATGCAACTGTTTTTCGTTGAAGTTTCATCTTTTTTTTTTCTTAAAAAGTCGATCATTTGGTTGAATATTCGTCAGAAAATTAAAATACTGGTCTTCGAATATTAGATGCCAAGGAAAATGAAAAATTGATCAGAGAAAAATCAGGGAAAAGTCAGTGAATTTTGAACATGAAGTTTAGCGGCCACCCTCATGAAGGGACAAAGTGCAAACTGTATCTTAGTCGAAGAACTTTCTTCTATATAAATCTTGCCAAGATCGTGTTTTTTTTCATGTCCCCAATCTTTTTTTTTTTTGTAAGAGCAAGTTTTCCTGCCTTGAAAAAACATCGTGTCCTCCGTCACGTTGGTGGAAGGTGGAACAACTTTTAGCGAAAATAACACAGTCTCCGGGTAAATACAGTGTACAGATCGTGCTTCTTCGTAGAGGAGGGTCGATCAGGACCGAGGACACCCGAGCTAGCGTCTCTGGGTCAGGTCACCCAGGTCAATCGCCTCCCTCGTTAATATCGTGCGCAACCTTACCGACTCAGCATACACGACCCTCTTCCCACCGCTGCCACCCTCATTCTTTACCTATCCTACCTACTTTTTCCTCACCCTCTCACTCTCCTGTACTTTCTTTCCTATATCAATTAGCCCACTGACGTTTCGACTCTACTGCCTTTGCCGTGATTAGTGATACTCAAGAATCCTGAAGAGAACTTTCTTCAGCTACTTCTCTTTCCGCGGTGTTTTTCTTTCGTCTTTCTCCTTTCTTAACCTCGAGAAATTATAATTGGTGAGGATAGTGCCTCTGTCTCAGGAAATAATTATACCTTCAAAATTAGAACCGCATGCTGCGTGAGGGACTTGGGTAATTAGAGGTTGATTCCCATCTTTGAAAAGCAATGAACTTTGGTTGCAGGAGAATACTTTTTCTGAAGAGATGAAAATGTTCAAAGTTCAACCCCAAATCTTTAGAATTCGTTCAAATCGTGTGAATAATAACTGTTCATAATTCATAAAAAAAAGTTCATGAAAATATTCGGAATTGTGTTCTTGAATTCTTCGGGTTCAGATTCTTAAAGTTACGAATTTATCAATTAAATCGAAAGATTAGCTTTTTTTCTTCGTTGATCTTTTAAATACTAAACCGTTTAGAAAATAGTCAACAGCTGTTCAGGAAAATGTCCGGAACTAAGTTCAGGAGTTTTTCAAGAACTAATTTTTTTCGTCTTGAGCGATTCGATGTAATCTTATTCAAAAGGGATTGTTGTAACGATATGCCTCGAAAATTCAGCAATTTTTGTTTTTGAAAACCTTATTGGCTTTTTATTACTTGAAGCTGTTTTATATCTTAAATTCGAAATTTTACAAATTGAATATAAAAATAATCCCTCTTAATAAGAAAAAGGATAGAAACCCTTACGCGAATGTGGTTACATTTGTAATTTTTAAATTATAAATTAAAACTTTCAAATGATTCAATAAATTTTTGAAAATATTATACATGTTTTATGTTCGTGATTTTCCCTGGAAATTAGTATTTTTTTAAAACAATTTTAATGTAAAATAGTAAAATTACAAGAACACTTACAATTTCTAAAGAATTTAGGTTTTGTTAGTTTTTTCATCATAAATTAGCATTTTTGAACATAAATCATCATTATGATTCCTAATTTTCAACAATTTCAAGTTATGTTAGCGCTTTACACCGAAAACGGGTATTTTTATAAAATTATATTAGTTTTCAAAGTATAAAATTGTTTCAATAAATGACGTTTTTCGGATTCGTTAGCGTTTTTTAACGGAAATGGACATTTTTGAATAAAGTTCATTAGATTTTACAGGTTCATAATTTCGTATTTATTTCAGGTTACATTGGCGTTTTAAATCAAAAATTGGTATTTTCAAACCAAAATCATTCAAATTTGAACTAAATTTAGAATCTTTTAACAATTTTGGATTATGTTAGTTTTTTCGCTGAAAATTAGTATTTTTAATTCACAAAAAGTTATATTTTCAACATTTGAATGAAGGTTCACAACTTTTTAACAATTTAAGGTTGTGTTCGTGATTTACATTCAGCAATCGTTCTTTCTCGTAAATAATCATTAGATTTCAAAGAAGATATATTTTTTTACAGTTGTGGGTTAAGTTATCGGTCGTTGAAAATTCGTGTTTAAACAAAAATTATAGGTATTTTCGGATTACCATTCAGAGTTACTAATTTTACAATTTGTGTACAATTTTTTGGTTTTGTTGGCGGTTTATAATGGAAATCACTACTTTAAGTAAAAACCAATCGATTTCAAAGAAGCTAAAAAATTTGATTTCAAAGAAGATTAAAAATTTGGGAACAATTTTAGGTTATGTTAACATTTTTTAATGGCAATCGATTATTTTCAACAAGTAACAATTAGTTTTCACAGAGTATTTACAATCTAAAACAATTTTTTGTTATGCCACACATTGTTCCCCTTATTGGGCCTTGAGGAAGACCAGTGGGGCCCACATATCAGAAACATGGTGCGGTCTATGAGACCTTAAGACCATACCTAAATGTTAAACTCTTCAGACACAAGTCAGCAGCTGTTCAGGAAAAATTTCGGAACGAAGTTCGGTAGTTTTCAAGAAACAAATTTTTTCCGTTTTGAGCAACTCAGTGCAATAAGAATAAACTGATAACATAATAGACTCTTTGCCGAATAAATAAGAACATTTTCAGCTACAAAGCTATATAAAATTACAAAATCTTCATAGTTATCTCAGGTTGGGTCGATTCCGAAAAAAAGCACTTCCTGGTTTCCGTCTCACGGGGGTACTACTGGAATTCGCTAGAGGCTAAGGAAATTTGATTCAACCTACCAACGTCGAAATAGTGCTCGTAAGAGATAAAGAAAAGGGGGAGGGAAACCGCACTATGAAGGGGAAAAGGGGAAAGAGGTAGAGATTCAACGATAAAAGAAAGGGAAATAAAGGAGACGATAACAAAGACAGAATAAGGGTGAATGGAAGTAAGAGGAAGTGGAAAAGGATTCAAGATCCTTTCGTTTTCAAATCACGTCCTCTACTTCTTCGTCCGAGGACCAGGACGATCTGTTCTTATTACCTTGCATGATGGGAAATCGGCTGTGTAGCCCGCACAACTCGCAAAAAGATTTTCGAAGCGTTTCACGTGATTCGTTTCAGAGATTTTGTCCATCAGAGACTAGGAAAATTGGTTATTTAGGCGAAAGGGTATAAGATCGTCTTGGGGGAATATAAGTGACCAATCAGGATGGTCGAAAACTGCAATGCAGCAATTTGGATCCTCGATACTGCTTGTCGAAAATCAGTGGCACTACAATAGAGCTTGAAAATTCTCCATTTTTCCTTCTCTATTGTCTGGGTCTTAAATTTCAAGGTCACCTCAGGCCAGGGAAAAGTAAGGGATTTTGAAAAAAAAATGGTAAAGTCTGTGAATTTCTGTAAGACGCACTTTGAGTAACTGTCTCTAAGTCTAACTGTCTAAACCACTTTTGAAAAAAAAAGATCACTTTCGATTTTTATAGATTTTAGGATATTTTAAAATATTCCAAGGAGTTCGCAATTATTTTTAATAATTTGAAGGTGATTCAAAGAATTTGAATGATTTTGAGGTATTATAAAAATTAAAAAGAAATTTTATGAGCTTCAGAAAATTTCAAAATATTTTGAAGGATTTAAAATATTTTAGGGTATTTTAAAAGATTCCAAGATATTTTTAAGAGATTTAAAAGTTTTCAAGGAATTTTTAAATATTTGAATGATTTTAAGGAATAAACAAAAATTTATTAGAATAAGGTCTATAAGGTTTAGAGGTATTTCAAAAGATTCTAAGGGATTTAATAGGATTTCTGAGGATTTCAGTAAGTTTAAGAGATTTCAAAAGCTCTCAAGGTATATTTAATACATTTTCTAGGATTTCGGGAAATATCAGATTTCATATTTCAAGGTATTTCCCAAAAATTCAAGTGATTACAAACTATTTTGCATGACTTGAAATATCTTAGGATTTTTAGAGCTTAAACAATTTTAAGTGATTGCAAAGGATTTTAAACATATAAAATTCATTCATTTTTGAAAATTCCAAAGAATTTCCAAAAGCTTTAAAAAGTTCAAGGAATTTAAAAACATTTTAAAAGGATTTGAAATATTTTATGGTATTTTTAAAAATTCCAAGAAATGTTTAATAATTTTAAAAAGTTTCCAGGTATTTTCAAAGATTTTAAAAGATTACAAGGAATTTTCCATTCATTTCAATAATTTGAAAGGATTTGAAAGAATTTTAGTGTATTTTTTAAAATTCCAAGGAATTTTCAAGATCTTTAAAAAGTTTCAAGGTATTTCAAAATTTTTTTCAATATTTTAAAGATTTTAAAAGATTAGAAGGAATTTTCAAATCATTTCAGTAATTTGAAGGGATTTCAAAGAATTTGAAACGTATTAGGTTATTTCTTTAAATACCAAAAAAAATTTAAGAGCTTTAAGGGATTTCAAGGGATTTTGAAATATTTTAAAAGGTTTATTATATATCACGTTATTTTTAATAGATTTCAGTAATTTGAAGTGATTCCCAAGGATTTTAAAGATTTGAGAATATTTTCAAAAATATTCAAGCGATGTAGAAAATTTTGAGAAATATAAAAATATTTTAAAAGGATTTGCAGTATTTCAAGAACTTTAAAAAAATGTTTGATGTATTTCAAAATATTTTTAAGAGTTTTAAAAATTTTAGGATATTTTTAAAAATTCCAAAGAATTTTCAATCAATTTGAATAATTTAAAGGGATTTAAAAGGATTTAAAATATTTGATGGTATTTTTGAAAATTCTAAGAAATATTTAATAATT